>JANAVB010011397.1:1842480-2057480 GCA_029216955.1 Iris pallida | reverse complement strand
ATTATGCGGACCTCCTATGGGAAGTTGTACAGAACCACGCGAGTCCAGCCTCCGGCGGCAAACGGACAGAGTAGTTCCAAAAAGTCTCCCAAAACCTAGGGAGCAAATATGGTCGTTTCAGACCCGTCTGACTTGCGTGATGCTATCCTCCACAAGCGCAAGGAAAGAGAAGAGGCTTCAGGGTACAAAGAGTCCTCCCACGGACGTCACTGCACCCAAGTCATCGTCAACTGCTGTTGTAATAACGTGACGGTACGAGAAGACCGGCAGTCCGTCTTCCAAAGACTGCAACAACCATGTTCAGAGGATGAGGCACTTCCCGTCGTCTCCTGCAACTCTGCTCAGAGAATCCCCGCCAGCGGGAGAGCGAAGAAAACAAATATTTCTAGCCCGAAGATTTCAACCACTATGACTAAGAAACTGTCGTCTAAACGGTTGCCCACCACCGGAGTTTTCCAAGGTACCCGTTCAAAGACAAAATCTGCTGTAGTGGGAGATTCATCATCCACATCACTGGAGGTTGCTGGAACTGGGGGTAGCACTCTTCCGAACCTCTACGACAATCCGATGTTCCAAGGAGACGAGCCGGGGGAAACAACTCTCCCATTAGATGCAGCAAATCCCGACGTCCCCGAGGACGTCCACAATTTCCAAGACGAGGCAAACTCGGAAGCTGGGGGTACTGTTCCTTCTAAGTCCGAACCAGAGGAAAACATTCCCACATACCCCGATGACTTCTCGGTACAGGAGTATGATTCAGAAGGCACGTCATCCACCGTCCCTTCCACTTCTACTCAAGTAAGGACGGCATTCATTCCAAACGACGAACAGGATGGTCGCAGTGATCGCCAACGCATCGACACTCTGGAGGCCATACTGCGCACTTTGGTCAAATCGGTGGACGAAATCAAAGCAGCCCTTCCTACTCTGCAAGGAGGGACGCCTGGCCAAACAAACTTGGGTCTCGCGGTCAATGCAGACTCGAACTCAGCGGCACCAAACCCGGGCAATAATCCTCCTGAAATATCGGCTCCTACCGATGCAGACAAAGCCAGAGAGGCAAGAAGAGAGGTCCAGGAGCTCCGAGCCATGTTCTACGCCCGAGAAAACTGCCAAGACCTCAGGATACGACAACCGTATTCCGCTGCGTGGAGAGATGTTCCCTTCCCACCAAAGTATAAACCATTCCACATCAATCCATATGATGGGAAAACCTCCGCAAGTCGGTACATCACTTACTTCGAGGTCACCGCCGACCATCTGCCCCATGACGATGCCATCCTTACACGATTATTCATCGGGGCATTGGAAGGGGTCGCCTTCGACTAGTACCGTAACCTGCCAGACAACTGCATCCACTCCTTCTCCAGCTTCAAGCGCATGTTCTTGGAGAGGTTCTATGAAGTAGGACAGGACATCACAATGTCCACCCTCATGGATGTCGTTCAAAGGAAGAAAGAGCTGACAAAGAACTATATTGAGCGGTTCTGCCAAACCGCCATGAAGTTGCCGTCTGGTAATCCGGATTCCTCCTTAATTAAAATTTGCCAAAAAAGACTGCTCCCAACAATCAGCCTCTGGATGGGTGAAAGTCAATTCAAGGACTGGAAGACGTTCATCATCAGTGCCACTAGCGCCGAGGACAGGTTGAAGAAGGCTCACCAACTGGAATTGCACATCTCGGAGGGAGAGGACAAGGACAAGCGCCCTAATACCAACAACAAAAATGGTGGTAACTCCTCCAACAATCGGGACAACAAGGGCAAGCAGGCTATGGTGGCCGACACAGCCCAGAAGCCTGAGTCAAAACCGGCAGACAAGCAATGGCCGCAAATGACCTACTCCATCGAAGACGGCCATGTCAAGCCCATCTTGGACATGCTCATACAAGAAGATAGAATTTAGCTCCCTCTACCAAGATGGGAACCTCGACCGGCAGAAATGGAGAGCCTAAAGTACTGCCATTACCACCGCTACGCCCACCATGCTACACACGACTGCTACCAACTGAAGCGATACATCCAACATCTCATCGATTCGAAGGCTCTGGCAATTGATTTCGAGGAGGTAACCATAGCAGCCAACATGGTGTCCTTACAGTTTGGCAGCTTCCCTCCGACAGAGACTCAAGACGGTGTGGTACCCATCCCGCGGGCGACAATGGAGATTGCTAATCTTCCACCTCTTCGAGATCAGGCTACTGGTCTAGTGCCCCTCACAACATCACGAAGGGAGGTCATGTGGGTCCATCCGGACTTGGTACCTGAAGTGACTCAGTCCGCACCACTCCCTATTGGCAAGAAGAAGAGTAGAAAGGTCAGATCCTGCCGCACAATTTTGGCAGACGTCGAAGAAGCCACAGCTGTCGTCACTCGGTCTGGTGCTCAATCCCAACCTACGCCAGATAACTCGACTGAAGAGCATCAGCCGGCTACTGCTAACACTCCGGGACCTTCCCAACCTCCGACCACCGACAAGCCTAGGCCAAAGGAGACTCGCTTTGACAAATCCCTCCGAAAAGAGGCACCTCATGGGCTGGAAAGGCCCTACAACTTTGACATCTTGGCGCAATTGGCCAACACACCGGCCAAATTGTCATTATACGAGCTCCTGAGACTCTCCAAGGATGTTCGCACGGCTTTGAGTGATGCACTCCAGAACGCCGACGTATATCTAGCTTAGGTCAACCTCACGGGAGAAAGCCCGCCTGCAGATCTCCAAGACAACGCTTGCACAGGAGCGATGTCCAACATTGTCTTCACTCCATAGGACATGCTCATCAAAACCAACCTGCACGATCGACCGCTATATTACACTGGATACATCGACGACGTAAAGGTGGATCGGATGCACATTGATCCTGGTTCTTCTATAAGCATCATCCTGAAGGGTCTGTTACATCATCTCCATATTCCTATGCATCGCCTGACACCAACAAGCACCGCCATCAGCGGTTTCAATTCGGGCAGGAGCTACCCGATTGGAAAGATTCGCTTGAAGTGCCAAATTGGCGATCTACAGTCAGAAGTAACCTGCTACGTCATAGACGCGGACACTTCCTATAATATCCTCTTGGGGCGTCCCTGGATACACGATTACATGATCGTGTCTTCCATGCTGCATCAGTGCTTCAAGTATGTCGACAAACACAGCTTCGTGAGGACAGAATTTGTCGACATTGATCCCTTCAAAGGGGTCGAATCCTACTACTCAGACTCCTGCTTATACGAAAAGTCGAAGAGGCACATTGGTGAAGGAGATGTGCAAGCTCGTGCCGAGACGACCACAGGATCAGAAGAATCTATGACGATCCACATCCAAGCTCGCAAACCTGGCAAGTCCGTACCCCTTACGGCCGCTCCGCGCAAGGACGCAATCAGCCTCTCGGCACAAGAAGGGCAAATGATAATCTGGCTGCCAAGGTCCGGCCAAGCGCCAAGACCCACAATGGAGCCACTGACAATCAGACTACCTAGAGTCGGCCAGCCACAAACGGAGAAGCTCAATCCCTCCGACAAGCCAATGACGATACGTCTTCGTAAAAAAGAATCGTTAGCCCGATGCAAAGTCTGGGGCTTCTAGCGAGCCAACCACTCCCCGCCCAGCATCGAGTACCAAACTGGGGGTCGCTAGTTTGCTAACGACTCCACGTTCTGCTCCACCAGCAGAACCCCTGATGATCAAGTTGCCCAAGTCATCCTCTCAGTCTTCATTTATACAGGGGGTGGCCGAAGAAGAACCAGAATTGGCCAAGTATGTGGCTGCTCACACCGATGTTCCATCCGCAGATGATGTAATCCCACTAGAAAAGATACCTTACTTCGTCAATAAAGGGCTATCTTTGAACTACATCGAGCTTGATAAGCTTTGTACAATATATGCTATGGAACACGGTATAGGCGCTCACCTACACACACAGGTGACAAATGTTTATACGGCAAATCAGCTCACTCCCGCGGAAGACGCTTACCGCATAATCGAGGGAGGGGATCATCCGATCATCTTCGGTCGAAAGAATAATCTGCAGCCCCTCACCATAGAAGAAGTCGATCTCGAATCGGACGCCGGGAGATTGTCTCTCTATCTATATTGCCCCCAATCCAAATACCTCATACAAAAAACAAGGGTATGATCTGGAGACTACGCCAGGTTTGAACTACGGCACTGGTCGACGATTACCTTTAAATTCGCTGGTCCCGGCAGGTAAACCACAGGACTACTACAACAAGACCTGATACGGACTGGGATATGTTACGCCTGCAACGACCCCTGAAAGCTCAGATGAGGAATGCGACTGGCATTCACACTCGACCGGATCACCAACTTCTGATTCGGATATCAGCATCGGGGATATATTCTGGCAAGTCCTGTCTGTCAATATGGCATTCGTCGATGCTTACGAAGACGGTGAAGACTTTCTTGAACTCCTCGAATTAGAGCCGTGGGCCCAACAGCTGGACACGCAATGGAAGAAGCGGTTTGAACAAAGAGAGCCTCCTACTGAAGATGAGGTCATGCAAGTGGATCTCGGCAGCGACTCTTCTCCAAAACCAATCTTCGTTAGTAAAAGCCTGACAGACTAAGAGCGAGAATCGCTACTAGAACTCGTCAAAGAATATATCGACGTGTTCGCCTGGAACTATAAAGATATGCCCGGGCTAAATCCCGATATTGCTATTCACAAGCTCAACATTCGGCCAGATGCAAAGCCAGTCAAACAACAACAACGACGCTTTCGCCCAGGCATCATGGATACGATCGAAGCCGAAGTCAACAAGTTGATAGCCAACGGCTTCATTCGTGAGGAACAACATCTGGACTGGGTCGCCAATATAGTACCGGTCCTCAAGAAGAATGGGAAGATTCGAATCTGTATTGACTTCCGCAATTTGAATGAGGCGTGTCCCAAAGATGAGTTCCTCTCCCTATCACAGACATCATGATTGACAACACCTGCGGCTTCGAACGTATATCGTTCATGGATGGCTTCTCGGGGTACAACCAAATTAAGATGTCTCCCGATGACGAAAAGCATACATCATTCCGAACACTGATTGGCACCTACTGCTACACAGTCATGCCTTTCGGTTTAAAGAACGCTGGCGCCACCTATCAGAGAGCTATGAGCATCATCTTTAGAGACTACTTGCACAAAATAGTGGAATGCTATATTGACGACATCGCCGTCAAAAGCCGCTCTAAGGAAGATCATCTGCATGATCTAAGGACAGCGTTCGACCTAATACGAGCGCATAATCTAAAAATGAACCCCACGAAATCCTTCTTGGGCGTATCCAGCGGAAAGTTCTTGGGTTTCATCATCACTCCGAGGCCTTCAAGGGAGGTTAGCTTACATCAGGAGGTTCATCTCTAACCTCTCCGGGCGATGTCAGCTATTCACCCATCTCATAAAGAAGGGCGTCTCATTCGTATGGGATAAAGAATGTCAGTGTGCCTTCGACAGCATCAAAGAATATTTATCGAACCCTCCAGTCCTGGTGGCCCCGGTTGCTGGAAAACCATTCCTTCTCTATGTACGAGCAATGAAGCACTCCCTCGGCGCTCTGCTAGCACAAAACAACGATGCGGGCCATGAGCAGTCTATATATTACCTCAGCCGAATGATGATAGGGCCGGAACACCGATACACTGCCGTAGAGAAGGAATGCCTCGCCTTGGTGTTCGCCATTCAAAAGATGCGACACTATGTCACGGGACAAACCAAACATGTGATATCATGAGTCAACCCCCTCAGGGTCCTCATGACTAAACCAGGGGCACTCAGCTCTCGCCTCGCTACATGGACAATATTATTGTCCCCCTACCATATGATCTTCGTCCCGCAAAAGGCTGTTAAAGGTCAAGCTCTGGCAAACTTTTTAGCAGCCCACCCCGGCTCGGAATCGGCCAGAATATACGAAGACATCCTAAATGAGGTCGCCGACTCGCATGCGACCTCTCACGATGATATATGGCGAATGTTCTTCGACGGTGCTTCGAGGACCGGACCCAAAGGCAACATCGTAGTCGGAGTCGGGGTGGTACTGATTTCTCCTTTCGGACTGGTGATCAATCGCGCTTACTCCCTCACGGAACCTTGTTCTAACAATGTGGCCGAGTACAACGCTTTAGTCATTGGCCTCCAACTTGCAAGGGAGTTGGGGGTAGAATATCTTGAAGCATACGACAATTCACAATTAATCGTCAATCAGATCCGGGGTTCGTACGAAGTCTGCCATGAAGACATGATCCTCTATCACCAAATAGCGATTAACATTATCTCGTCATTTGAAGGGTTCTTCATCGAACACATCCCCAGACTCCAAAATATCGAAGCCGATGCCTTAGCTGGCCTTGCCACTTCCCTAGCAGTTCCGAACTATGCTCATCAATCGGTGGATGTGATAGGCCATGAACTGGTCTGTCCCAAGAACAATGTTCAATTCGTGGCGAGTTATTCCGCTCAGACGATCGACGAAGCACCAGACTGGAGACAACCATTCATTGACTTCGTAGTCTACGACATTCTGTCAGAGGACCCAAAGGAAGCCACCCCTATCAGAAGGCGTTCTCTCAGATTCTTCTACGATACAGAGACAAAAATGCTGTATCGTCGATCTTATGATGGATTATTGCTTCGATGTCTGTCAAACGCAGAAGCCAAAGAAGCCGTACGCGAAGCTCATGACGGTGTCTGTGGGGCCCATCAGCCTGGCCCAAAATTGTAAGACCGTCTTTGTCGAATGGGCTATTACTGGCCCACGATGGTAGCAGATGTGATAGACTATGCAAGAAAGTACAAAGCCTGCCAAGTCCATGCGGACTTCATCCACCAGCCATCCGAATTTCTACATCCGATAGTGGCATTCTGGCCATTCGAAGCATGGGGAATAGATATCATCGGCCCGATCACTCTACCTTCTTTCCGAGGACATTGCTTCATACTCGCCATCACAGATTACTTCTCTAAATGGGCGGAAGCTGTTTCGCTTGCAGAAGTGAAGACTTCAACGTGATCTGCTTCCTCAAGCATCACGTCATCTATCGCTTTGGACTGCCCCGAAGGATCATCCATGATAATGGTCCACAGTTCGCAAGCCACACCTTCTATCGGTTCTGTGACAAGCACCGCATCCAGAATATTGCTTCAACGCCATACAATTCGACAGCGAATGGGTTGGCAGAAGCATTCAATAAAACCATCATCAAGTTGCTCAAAAAGTTCGTATCATCCAACAAACACGACTGGAACGAGAAGCTTGGTAAATGCTTATGGGCGTACCGTACTACAGTCCGAACAGCCACCGGGAACACACCATTCTTCCTGGTATACGGAAGTGAGGCAATTCTCCCATTGGAGACTCAAATACCCTCGCTCCGCGTCGCTCTTACTTACCAATTGACGACGGACGATAACTACCGTCGTCGGCTACAATAGTTGGAGGCCTTAGATGAAAAGTGCCTCTTGGCTCAGCAACGAATCGAGCTATACCAAGCATGCATCTCCGAAGCCTTCAACAAGAAGGTTAAAATCAGAACATTCCAAGTGGACGATCTCATTCTGGCAGTTCGAAGGTCGATGGTTATGACTCACAAAACCGCCGGCAAATTCCAGCCAAAATGGGAAGGTCCATTTATCATTGAGACTGTATTCTCCAACGGTGCTTACCGCCTCATAAAATAAAACGGAGACTTGCTCATGTTGCCCGTCAACGGCAAGTTCCTGAAGAAATATTATGTCTAAACGACATTCTCCAAATCCCAGATGATTGAGTTATGTACCCGCCGGTACCGCTGAACTCACAGATCCCAGATTATTGAGTTATGTACCTGCCGGTACCGCTGAACTCACACACTCACAGATCCCAGATTATTGAGTTATGTACCTGCCGGTACCACTGAACTCACATTCACAATATCCCAGATAATTGAGTCATGTACCCTCCAGTACCGTTGAACTCGCATTTCACAAAATCTAGAGTTATGTACCCGCTGGTACTGTTGAACTCACATCCCGACTACAAATCTTCCATAATGACAAGTCATGTACTCTTTCGTACCACTGAACTCATATGCCAACTCCAACTCTCCCAAGATTATCGAGTTATGTACCCGCAGGTACCTTTGAACTTACATTCCGATCACTCTTTCAGATAGTAAGTCATGTATGACCGTACCTCTGAACTTATTCTTCTGAAAGGGCTCCTCCCTCATGATCCACTACCCGTACTCTCAGTACACAAAAAGGGTAACAGATCCACAAAATTTCCAAAATGACCACGTCGATGTTACCTCTGAGTCCTTTCACTTTCGCCAAAAATAAATCACCCCTCTACATAGAACTTCCATGTCCTCATTACCTCTGAGTCATTCTATGTACCCCTTAATGGAGCCCACTCCTGCCATGTCCTCATTACCTCTGAGTGGGAAGGCTCTATCGAAGAAACCCTCATATTTGCCATGTCCTCATTACCTCTGAGTAAATATGTTGGTTCTCTCTCGACTTATTATAATTCTGTACCAAAAAAAAACCCCAGGGTACGCCAAGGATAACAGGTCCACGAATGTCCTCTGTTGACCACAAATATCCTTCATGGAGCCCACTCCTGCCATGTCCTCATTACCTCTGAGTGGGAAGGCTCCATCGAAGAAACCCTCATATTTGCCATGTTCTCATTACCTCTGAGTAAATATGTTGGTTCTCTCCCAACTTATTATCCGTATCCAGAACCAGGGTACGCCACGGATAATAGGTCTACAAAAAAGTCTTCTATTGGAGCAACTACTACAAAGCAAAGAACAGAGCAAATGTGTTCTGTTCAAAATTAGTTACATTCACACGATTACATCACATGAGCAAGCCAAAAAAGTTCTCTATCATTTCATTCAGACAAAAGGGAAGAAGATTACATCGATATCCAAAAGAAACATGACACAAACTGCAGCTAAAGACAGAAAGAAATATCAAGACAAAAGACAAACATTTATGAGAGCCCACGAAGCCTAGTTACGGGGGCGCATGTACCAATCCCTCAACCATTTTGCGTATGAAGGATATACTTGAGCAAGATCTTCGCCTGAAATAGGAAGATCAGAACTCCCAGTACCACCGTCGTCAGACCGGGGCTCCTCCTTTATAGCAATGGGCGCCAGCTCTCCTTCCTGTCCTTCTGCTTCTGGTGCTACTTCCTCCTTAACAAGCTATGATTCTTGTTTGAAAGGGGGTAGCAACTCTTCCTTCACAATAATCTCAGTCTTCGGCAGGGTTGCTGCAAAGATAAAGAGAAATAAAGTCAAAAGATGGTCAAGGCGTTATGAGGCTCTGATCGATAGGGCATTATGCGGCTCCAATTTAATGGAGTCTCATGCGGCCCAACTCAGAAAACACTTATGCGGCCCCGTTGGCGAAGTGTTTATGCGGCCACAGTAACAATTCTTATGCGGCTCGGACATGAAGTATACCCCATGCGGCTCGGACATAAAACATACATGCGGCACACATGAAGATGAAGGCTCGCGCATAGAACATACGACGTAGCCACAACCGTTAGGGTTTCAAGTTCGCACAGCGTCCTTACCAGCAATAGGGGGTGAACGTCGGGGTGAACTGCGGGCACGTCGGCTGGCAGAGGAGCTGCCACATTATCATTCGTCGTCGCAGTCGAAGTAGAAGCAGCTTTCTTGCCCTTCGCCGCCGCAGCCGACGAAGACGCCGCCTTTTTACCCTTTGCCGCAACAGTCTTCTTGGGAGCCATCGGTGTTCGGAGAAGAGGATGACAGTTAGGGCAGGAAAGGCTCGAGTTGAAGAAGAGAGTAAAGAGATTTCTTCTCTTAATTACTCTTATTTATAGGACAAAAGGGGGGAAGGAAGCACGTGGACCGATGGAGCGCTTCGGGTCGTGTGCTCCAGGCAAAATCGACTCCTAGGATTTTGCCCCCTCTCATGAAGGAAATTTATCCAAAGAAAATCCAAAATTTAATGAACCGACTCTTGGGACTCTCTCCAAAAGACGGCTCAAATCAAAGGCAATCAATGCAAAGATTTGCACACGTGGCATGAAGACGTGGCAAGGAGCCTATGCGGTCAGACAGTCTATGCGGCTCAGATGGCCATGCGGCTGAGGAGGCCATGCGACTGAGACATCCATGCGGCCAGAACATCCTATGCGGCCCGAAGAATTTTTACATGGCCATGCTTCTTATTCAAAGTATTTCAATTTTGCAAATTGAAAACTTTGAAGGGGGTCTTGTAGAAGCATGGAAAAGAATAAAGAAAGACCTATGCGGCTCCAACAGAAGGATCCCCATGCGGCTCAGGATCCCCATGCGGCTCAGAAAATCATGCGGCTCAGGGGTCTATGCTGCTCGGATAGATCCATGCGGCTCAGAAAGAAGCCACGTGGCCTTCAACAGTTCTTTTCTACATTTGGCTGTATTTAATGCTCTGACGGCTGCTCTGACAAATAAACATCCATGACAGCTCTGACATAAAGACGCAATAATGACTGACAGGATGGCGTGTTCATGGGAAAGAGGAGAAAATATCCTTACAGCTAGCAAAATCCAACAAGTCCCGAGGCCACTCCATGCGGCCGCTCACTTCATGCGGCTGCCCATCTGCATGCGGCTGCCTATCCTCATGCGGCTTTCCCTCTGCATGCGGCTGCCTATCCTCATGCGGCTGCCCCTCTGCATGCGGCTGCCTATCCCCATGCGGCTGCCCCTCTGCATGCGGCTACCTATTTCCATGCGGCTGCCCATCCCCATACGGTTGCCCATCCACATGCAGCTGCATGTTTCATGCGGCTGAGAGGACCCCCCATATGCGGCTCGGCCAGGACGATCCAATTGAGACACGTGGCACTCTTCACTACAATTGAGACACGTGGCAGTCTTATCTTTCCCGAAATTATGGGTGCTAACAAATCCTAACAAAATTAGATTTGTTGCAATCGTCATAATTGCCCTGATCAAATCAAATCAAGCAAATTGGACATGTGGTAGGCTATCACAAATCACGAAGATTCATGGCAATCAACATTTATTGCCCACAAAGATTTGATGCAATCCACATTAATTACCTAGATTTACTACAATCAGAATTAATGGCCCAGATTCATTTGATCCTTAACCGCCGACTTATCAAGGAGGCAATCATTGCAAACCCTAATGATCACACCCCCACTTCTATAAATAGCGAGGTGCCGTTCCCTTGCAGAGAGGAGAGAATTTTCAGGAGACAGGGAGACCTGGAGAGATTGTTCCTCAACAGGTTTTACGAGAGTGGTATGCATGTTAGTATGTCTATTCTCATCGAGACCAAGCAAAGGAAGACTGAATCTGGCATTGCCTTTATTGAACGCTTCAGACGACTAGCACTGAAGATGCCCTTCGGCATACCAGACTCAGAACTTATGGATACTTGTCGACATAACTTCCTTCCTTCCTATAGTGAAGTTTTGTCAAGGTATACATAAGTATGATACATAGCCCGCTTTCATTGGGGCCGCCGATGCTGCTGAAAATGATGGTCCTAACTTGGAACTACTAGGGCTGAAGACACCCAAATCTGAGGACAAAGGCAAGCATCCTCAGACTATCCCTGTTCGTGGGGGTAAAGGGAAAGAAGTCCTGAAGGTCGACACATCCAAAGGAGCTTCCAATTCTCAAGACACTTCCGACAAGCCTAAGGAGACCTTCTTCTTCGATGAAGACGATGTCATCACCATCTTCCATACATTAAAGAAGGGTAATAAGCTGACATTGCCCCTACCACGACGTCCTGCAGAGGTGAGCCAACTCAATGATCCCATGTACTGTCTTTACCATCAGTACGTGCATCACTCCACCAAGGACTGCATCGTCCTGAAGAAGAAGATACAATAGCTCATCGATGGCCAAGTGATCAAACTCGAAGCTGAAGATAAGGTCGTATCTGCTAACATAATCTCTCTTTCGTTTGGCAACTTTTCTCCTACAGAAGTCCCAGACGGCGTGGTCTCGATCCCCAAGGCAATGATGGAAGTCGTCAACCTACCACCAGCTCGCAACTCAACCTTGGTCCCTCTCACAACTGGACGTGGAGAGATCATGTGGGTCCATCCGGACCTTGTCCAAGAAGTGACGCAGGGGGTAGCACCTCCCAAAGTAAGAAGGGACAAGAAGTTTAAGCCATGCCACATGGTATCCTCCCCCATCTACGAGGTTCTATCTAGCGAGACGCGATCGAAAAATTATCTTCGGACGTATGATCCCGCACAAGAAGAAGCACTGCCTTCTCAAGCTTCTGCTGCCCCTACAAGCTCAGAAGTCGGCCCGTCCAAGCCTCAAACCACATCCAAGCAGAAGGAGACGCGGTCTGACAAGTTCTAAAGGCACCAGCTCCAGAAGGCATGGATCGACCCTACAACTTTGATATACTGGCTCAGCTAGCCAATACACCCATCAGATTGTCTCTGTTCGATCTATTACGACTCTCCAAAAAAATACAGAAGGCCTTAAGTGAGGCATTGCTACATACCGACTCTTACCTCGCTGAGGTCAAAGCTTCCGCTAAAGATCCTGTCTCCTTGCCCCACTGTCATAGTAATATGTAAGTGGTACCCAACATCACCTTCTCACAGGAGGATATGCTACTCAAAAATAATCGTCATGATAGACCCCTGTACTATACAGGGTATATCGGGGCGATCAAGGTGGACCGCTTGCACATCGATCCAGGATCTTCCCTCAGCATCATTCCTAGAAGCTTGCTTCAAATCCTGAGAATTCCTCTGCACAAGCTATCCGTAACCAACACAACTATTATGGCTTTCAATGCTGGTCGAAGCCATCCGCTGGGAAAGATCTATCTCAAATGCCAGATCGGTGATCTCCGAACGGAGGTCTCCAGCTATGTGATTGATGCCAATGTATCCTACAATGTCTTGCTGGGACGTCCATGGATACATAAGAACATGATCGTCCCTTCCACACTTTGTAAGCCCCCTGAATTTAGGGCTTATTTTTTTTAATGTTCTGAATCAATTAATTTCAATAGATATTATTATTTGATTATTATTTGATTAAATGCTCTCTACCATGACTTGGATTTCTAGAGCGTCAGGGATGCCAGTCTCTGGAATCTTTCTTCTTGAAGTTTGTAGTAGACGAGATTATCTTTATGTTGATATATCGTGTCCCACTCGAACTTGTTCCCTTGTACTCTTTTTGCTTCGCACAAGTTCGGGTCAAATTAGACCATTTAATTATTAATTGATTTCCTACTCTTTTCTTTGATCCTCATATGCACGTTACCATGACTTTTAATCTAGGAGCACCAGACTAGTCTTTTTCTTGAAACCAACTTGTCAAGCCTGATCTACTCGAGACGCCCTACACCTATGACCTTCGTGTCCCACTCAGACACACCATCTTGTGCTTTATTTGCTTCGCACAACTTTTGGGTTAATTTAGGCCAATTAATTATCTACCATAATTTGTGATTTAATTTCCAACTTAATTTTCGGACCCGACATCGGTCCAACCCAGTCGACCCAATATGTGGACCTGGCCTATTTTGAGTCTACTATGCTCGTGCCACTTGCGTGCCACCGATTTGACCTCCCTTGTGCTTCCATTTCATCCATGAATAAATTTCGTTTAAATTATTATTTTAATTAAATCTTGGTCCCAAGCTTGTTCAAACTTGACCGAACCGGATCCAACGTCCAACCAAATTTTATGTGATCCCTATCATGTCTATCCAAACACCCCCACGCAATTTCTCTCTTTTTTCCTATTTAAAATATCTCCCTCTCTTTCTAATATGTATATATATATATATATATATATATATATATATATATATACATATACATATACATATTTACAAATATCTCTCTCTCTTATCACTCAAACACACAAATATCTCTCACCTCACATCCTCACACTCACCCCCTTGTACCCGAGTAGCACACCCCCATCTCTATCCCACACTCTCTCTAAATATCTCTTTCCCTCTCTTTAAATATCTCTCTCTCTTTCTATTTATATAATATATTACACCTACACACACACAAAAATCTCTCTTTATTTTCCTCACAAACTCACATACACACCATCACCACACAGCAGCCCCCTCCATCTGGCCGAGCTCACCAGCCCCATGGCCAAACTCCTTCTTCTTCACCACAACATCATCTCCACCACTTCTTTCTTCTTCACATCATCATCCTAACCATCACTACTATCACCACCACCTCCACCTTCCTTTCATTCTCCTCCTCCTCCAGGCCGCCGCCTCGATGGCGAGCCCGACGAACCTTCGGCCAGGCGTGGCCATGCTACGTGCGTGCATGGCGCGCACGAGGGGTGCAACAGTGCGCGTGTGCGCGAACAGCGACGGTGCGCCCGCGGTCATATGTGTCGACGACCACTCCCTAGCCGTCGAAGATGACCCACGAACCCCTCCCATCCCCGACGAGCCCTCCACGGTGGTGCCCTCCGTGCGACAGTCCCTGTGCCGCCCGGCCAAGGCAGCAGCATTCAAAATGCCGCTGCCGCTGATATTACGGCCGGCCGTCGCCGGCGTTGCACCACCGCGACCACGCCGCACGTGTCCCCATATGCACCACCCTGCGGGGCAAGCCCCGGCGAACTCCCCAGGCCACCGCCCTCTTCCCCAACGTGCTGTATAGTTGATTTCAGCATTTTTCTCGAAATCTCGTCGTAATGCGCTCGGAATAGATCCAGAAATGGTGCCTCGTCGCAGCAACTTCGTGCACATTTTTTAAGAAATCTGACCGTTGGATCGACAAACGCTTTGCTCAGTCATAATCTCGGTATATTTCTTTTCACCTCCCTCAATTTTCGTCCGTTAATTTTATTGTTTGATACATCAAAACCGGCCACCAAGTTGACCGTTTAAATTGTGTAATTTTTGGACAGTTTTACGGAGCCAAATTCGTCGGTTCATATCTCCTCCATCACAGCTCCGTCTGGCGTTCTACTAGTTCCTATGCGAAGCTGGTATAACCCTCTTCCTACCCCTTAAGTTTCGTTTCATTGTGAGCACATTTGATTGGTTGAATGCGACGCCAAAGTTGGCCGTCCGAATTCATAATTTCCAACTTGTTAAATTTCATTTTTGAACTCGGGACTCCGGATTCAATTTTTGACACCACCAGTAGACTCATGGCATCGTTCTGGCATGTTTTCATAAAAAGTTTGTTAAATTTGGAGGACGTGGGCCCTGGCACATATTTCGGTGCGAAGCGAGCCCCACAGTCCGGGTCAACGAGACTTTTTGACGCCGGCTCATCAGAATCCAATTCTAGATATACTATTGAGTTTGAATCGTCATTCTGAACTCGTTGACATATAATTTGCTAGGTTTTAGTGAACATTGGTTCCGGCACGCATTTCGGTGCAAGTTGGATACCGATATCCGGGTCAACGGGTCATTTTGAGATCGGCTCATCGGAATCCAATTTTGGATATACCGTTGAGTTCGTATCGTCATTCTAGACTCTTTGACATATAATTTGCTGAGTTTTGAGGACATTGGCTCCGACACGCTTTTCCGTGCAAATCGAATTCCAATATCCGGGTCAACGGACCAATTTGAGATCAGGTCAACGGAATCCAATTTCGGACATACCGTTGGGTTCGTATCGTCATTCTGGATTCGTGGACATATAATTTGTTAGGTTTAGTATACTAGTATTCTTGCACGTTTTTCGGTGCAAAGCGGGGCCGACACGGATACCGTTTTGACTCAAAATTACCTTTTTGCTCCTGTGTCCAAATTGGACTTATGGACAGGCTATTCTAGCTATTTCGACCATTCTGGACACGTTGGTAATGGTTGTTTCACCATCCGACAACAACTGTAGGTTTTCACTATATTATTATAGTCTTTCTCCTTTTGTGGTATTTTGAGATCCTTCGATTCCAGTGATTTCACAACCACTGAAATTGAATGTGTTGACCCTGTAGATATTTATAGAGACTAGCTTTGACCCCGTTTGACCATGGTTTACTGCTTGATTGAACGTCGAAGTAGAGTCAACATTTGACCTTGGTTGACCGCAGTTGACTATTTTGACCAAAGTCAATCGGAAGTCAACCGTAGCCTAAAATTGACTAGAACTGGACTAGAGTTGACCAGTTGACCCAAAGTCAACTGTTAGTCGATGTTAGTCAAGTTTGACCTAGAGTTGACCTAGGATTGACCAGAGTTGACTAGTTGACCAAGTCAACTGTAAGTCAACCCTTGACTTGCCTTGACCCAGTTTGACTTAGTAAGACTTGATTTTACTTCCAAACCCTTATATTGATACAGTATTCCACCTATAGGTCCTCGAGGCACTGTTCTAGGACACAGTTGACATATTCCACCAGATCGCAGACGAGTACATTCTCTGATAATAATTCTATTTTATGATATTATTTATATTTCTTGTATTTAGTGTAGATACCCTTGTTCTCTTGACACATTGTTCACACGGATTGGTATTTCTCTGGATCCCGTCATGAGATGTTATTCCTCGCTTTCCTTGGTATATCTTATACAAGTCTTTCTTGTTCCTTGTGCATTGTATAGACACGATTCCTCCGAAGGCTAGCTACCCTCTCGGAGAATCGCGTGTCATGATGTGTCATGGTTGGATCCACTATACTAGTCGGGGACGGGGAGTATTAGTGTAGATGTGTGGTCAATACCCGCCTTGTATATCTTGTGAACCTTATGAATGCCAATCCTACACCACACATATGATTGGCAAGCTCATGACCTTGTGCAGACCCAAGCCGGCCACATGTTGTAGCTAGTACTTACACACTTAGATAGATGATTCTTGATTCTTGTACATTCCATGATCAGTTTTACTTGCCTTGTTCTAGCTCTAGATTTACAGCTTACCTTGCCATGATACTCACATGGACATTTCATGATTTCTTGTATATTCTCTCTATTTACTGCTACATTTTCAATATCGTCTAACTAGAACTGTTATTTGAGATTTATGCTCGTTCCATCCTGACTGGATATGTTGACAAAATTTTAGGAGTTATTATGCCATTATTGGACTTCATGATGTTGCTAGCTGGGGTGGTTCTCGGTATTCTTCACCGTGAGTTGTCTCTCAGGAGTTCTAGGTCTGGTAGTTTTTAGTTTTGTCATTGTTTTTCTCAGTTTTATTCTGTCTCATATGATCATTGTAGATTCTAGTTATTCTTGTGATATTGTTATTATTTCTTGTCTTATCTTCCTTAGTTTTCGTGATGTGACATGAGTACATTTCTAGTTATGGATCTTTAGATGTTGTAGTTAGTATAGTATACTTGACAGTGCTCTACCGTCGATACTGCAGCATAGGCAGGACGTGGCCCACGTATTCGTACCCGTATATCCGGGTGTGGGTCGTGACACATTTTTGTGGTGGCCCATGCAGGTCAGTCTTTGCTATTAATGCGAAGTCGTGGTAGTACTTGAGCTTATCTGTACTACTGCGAGCCTATCCTAGGATTAAGGTTGAGTCATAAAATATTTTATGATTTTGGTACTCAGTCACATATTAGGAACTCTTGGTAGATTCCAGGGATGACCCCTGGAAATCTTATTTCGAAGGATTTTCAAATCTTTTTCCACTTGTTTCTATTCGTCTTGATTTTTGAAATATTTGTCCGTATCAAATCTTATTCTTCTTGGGATGAGTTGTGGATCCCAGAGGGAAGGTATAAGTTGAACTTATATATCCTGTAGGTTGAGAATCAAATATGATTTGCCAATCTTATATCTAGGTTGAGATTATTTAGATTATATTTCAGAACTTTCAATCTTGACCTAGATAGTTCCTTTGGACCTTCTCCTAGAACTTTTCCTAAATCCTGTCTCGGAATCTGTTTCCGTTAGTTTCCATTTACTTATCCTTGATTCGTCGTTGAATTTTGAATCTTAATGTTCGTTCGTTGTTGACTTTGACTTTGTATCTAAAATCGTTTTTATGAATTGAGTTTAGATATCCTGATAAGGTAAATGTCTACTTTATTTATGGAGTTTAGAATTTATCGCAGTCATACTTGTCACGATCCGCACCCTAGAGTAAGGGCACGAGACGTGGGTACGTCCAGCCTACGCCGCAGTGTCGGCGGTAGAACGCTGTCCTAGGTCACAACATCTAACAGTATAATTCTAAGCAGTTTATACTCCCCGAATGGGGGTGACATAGCAGAATGTAAACTCAATCACAACTAAGGAAGAAGAAGCACGATATGATATAGAACTCAAGAAAAATACAGATGATCAGAAGAGTCTCAGTGTCTAAGATAACATCTCAGCAAATATCCAGAAATACAAGTCTCAACTACTGAATATGAAAGAATATATACAATCCAGATCTCAAAGACAGAAATAAAGTCTAACTAAACTAGTCTCAAGACAACATAAGTAAGATAAAGCCTAACTAAGCTAGTCTATGCAGTAGGGGTAAAGTCATCAGCTAGAGCTGGGTCCTCCTGGGAGTCCAGCTCACAAGTGTCGTCTAGGGCTGTCCCGTTGAAGGTATCCACACAGGCCTCCTCCTCGTCCTCTGTAATATTTTCAACAGGTCCAGTCAGGACAGGAGCGAGCACAATACATCTCAACAGATCATAGCAGGTTAGAAAATATAAACATGCAGTAGAGTAAGATACATAAAACTGAAAGGAAGTATATGATGTAAAAGAAGAGAACTGTATGTAAATAGCTACTGTATATAGAGAACTAATAGTGGCTAGTGATGTAGAGTACAGGATAGCACATGTGAACATGACAGATTAGTACATGATCTACACTAAGGAGTTTCACATGATCTATACTACTACAGAATTGTTCACATGACTATAATCACTCCCCCTCTTTACACATGTTCACACACACACATAGCCCCTATAGATGCATGTACGTAGTAGTTTAGCTATACACATGTAATATAATATATATGTTAGTCTTAAATTCTTATAATGTATATAAGTTTTTTTAGCTAAATGCAAGATCATACTAGATAGCACGACAGGGACGTGGAGCCTGATGTTGGATATACTATCCTAGTTATCGAATTTAGATTTTCTTGCAGCCATACCGGTTGGCGTGGTAAGGAATCTAGATGACATAATTATAGGGTGTATACCTTAGTTATGGACTCTATCGTTTATTGCAGCTATGCTTACTGGCGTGGCAAAAATTTTGGCAACATAATTTCAGGAAGACATGTGTGGTTATCAGACTGTATCTTAAATTGGAACACTTCGTTTTGACTGGATGAGCAAGAACAATTCTTATCATCATTCTTTCCCGTCTTGGTTAACTTTGTCTATCTACAACCTAACTAGGATTTTCTTGACAATATTATTTTGTGTTCCATCTTTCGTATGATTTGACTAAACTCTTCTTCACTAGCCTCTTGGATAATTCTTCTTGTCCTTCCCGGTAATTATTGAAAGTGCCTCATGGGTTGATTCAGGAAAGGTTCGAAAAGTATATTATCCCTGTATTACGGAATCGGGAGTTTGCATCCAGAGAAATACTGGCGAGGCATGACTTCGGATAACGGCATCATGGTTAAATATGTTTCTCGAATTCTACTTGGACCACTCCCTAAGCATTTTGACTAACATCTTCTCCCTTATTTTACAAAACTGTTTGGAAATATTTTACGGATTTGGCCAAGTTAAGTTCAGGAGCCTATATTATCTGGCGGGGCAGCTGTGCACTGCAGCCATCCGTTGTATTATGGAACAAGGAAGTTAATCGCAGCCAGATGCACACTAGCGCGATAGTAACTTCATGTGACATAATTACGGAGGTATATGGTTCTTGAGTTTTACTTCGACTACGTCCTATGTATCTCGTTTGGTCTCGTACTACTATTGGAAATATTTTGACAATCTTTCCTGTCTTGCTTGACCCTTACCTTGTCTGAAAATTGATATGGATTGCTCGACCCAGTCTTAGGCCCATGTTACCTTATATTTCGATGATTGGATAGCCAGACCTTGTTAACAAATTATGTAGTGTAACTGTAACATCTTAATGTATGATTGTGAT
The DNA here is from genome assembly GCA_029216955.1 of Iris pallida. Taxonomy (NCBI): domain Eukaryota; kingdom Viridiplantae; phylum Streptophyta; class Magnoliopsida; order Asparagales; family Iridaceae; genus Iris; species Iris pallida. The sequence continues at coordinate 2,037,412 of JANAVB010011397.1, read as the reverse complement.
GAGTATATTTTCTTGGGGATTTATTGGGTTAAGCTTGTAGGACAAATATGAGTGACTGACTATAGTGGACTTAGAAACCATTAAGAATGATTAGTTTGATAGTATAGATTGATTTTAAGGTATCTAAGATGGAGTAATGAAATATTATATTTAGTGACTACGGATTTAGGACTAGAATCTTGTGCTTAGGTTTGAGGGTTGAGCATTGTAGGACTTTAATGACCAAGTGATTAATGGTTATCTACAAGCCATTTACTTATGATAGGAGTATAGATCGATATGTGGAATGAAATAGAAGGAGATAACATTGCGTGCAAGATCGAAAGATAGCAGGAACAAAACATGGACATATGCACATGGGTAATAAATAAATCGGTAAATAAATTAAGAGTTTGAATTTGAGGGTTTATATTCAGGAGTTCTTGAGTAAAAAGAGAGAAGGCTCAATGCCAAGAATGGATTTTGAATGTATAATTTCATGGAGCTTGTGATTAATAGGATAAAGATACTTAGGACGGGATAAGGAAACAAACAAATTGCTATTGAGATTGGAATTTTGGTTGATGGCCAATCATTGTTGATATATATATACGTATCTCGAGGATGACCTATATTTTAGAGTATATGTAAAGGTTCTTATTGATATAAAAATTCTAAGGGGTAAAATGACATAGTTTTATGGAAGAAGCTTGTTGAACCTGAATCAAATGATTTTAGAGAGAAACAACATAGATGATCACAAGGGTAGCAGATTGGGTACTGTAGCCATAGCAGTTGTATGTTTTAGCTTGACCTATTGGATGATTTTAATTTCGAGGACAAAATTTTTATAAGGTGGGTAGGATGTAAGCCCCCTGAATTTAGGGCTTATTTTTTTAATTTTCTAAATCAATTAATTTCAATAGATATTATTCTTTGATTATTATTTGATTAAATGCTCTCTACCATGACTTGGATTTCTAGAGCGTCAGGGATGCCAGTCTCTGGAATCTTTCTTCTTTAAGTTTGTAGTAGACGAGATTATCTTTATGTTGATATATCGTGTCCCACTCGAACGTGTTCCCTTGTACTCTTTTTGCTTCGCACAAGTTCGGGTCAATTTAGACCATTTAATTATTAATTGATTTCCCACTCTTTTCCTTGATCCTCATAAGCACGTTACCATGACTTTTAATCTAGGAGCACCAGACTAGTCTTTTTCTTGAAACCAACTTGTCATGCCTGATCTACTCGAGACGCCCTACACCCATGACCTTCGTGTCCCACTCAGACACACCATCTTGTGCTTCATTTAATTCGCACAACTTTTGGGTCAATTTAGGCCAATTAATTATCTACCGTAATTTGTGATTTAATTTCCAACTTAATTTTCGGGCCCGACATCGGTCCAATCCAGTCGACCCAATATATGGCCCTGGCCTGTTTTGAGTCTACTATGCACGTGCCACTTGCGTGCCACCGATTTGATCTCCCTTGTGCTCCCATTTCATCCATGAATAAATTTCGTTTAAATTATTATTTTAATTAAATCTTGGCCCCAAGCTTGTCCAAACTTGACCGAACCGGATCCAACGCCCAACCAGATTTTATGTGATCCCTATCACGTCTATCGAAACACCCCAACGCAATTTCTCTCTTTTTTCCTATTTAAAATATCTCCCTCTCTTTCTAATATGTATATGTATATATATATATATATATATATATATATATATATATATATATATATATATATATATATATATATATACATACATATTTACAAATATCTCTCTCTCTTATCACTCACACACACAAATATCTCTCACCTCACATCCTCACACTTACCCCCTTGTACCCGAACAGCACACCCCCATCTCTATCCCACTCTCTCTCTAAATATCTCTTTCCCTCTCTTTAAATATCTCTATCTCTTTCTATTTATATAATATATTACACCTACACACACACAAAAATCTCTCTTCATTTTCCTTACAAACTCACACATACACCATCACCACACAGCAGCCCCCTCCATTTGGCCGAGCTCACCAGCCCCATGGTCGAACTCCTTCTTCTTCACCACAACATCATCTCCACCACTTCTTTCTTCTTCACATCATCATCCTAACCATCACCACCATCACCACCACCTCCACCTTCCTCTTATTCTCCTCCTCCCCCAGGCCGCCGCCTCGACGGCGAGCCCGACGAACCTCCAGCAAGGTGTGGCTATGTTGTGCACGTGCATGGCGCGCGCGAGGGGTGCAACAGCGCGCGTGCGCGCGAACAACGACGGTGTGCCCGCGGCCATATGCGCCGACGACCACTCCCTGGCCCTCGACGATGACCCACGACCCCCTTCCGTCCTCGACGAGCCCTCCACGGTGGTGCCCTCCGTGCGGCAGTCCCTATGCCGCCTGGCCAAGGTAGCAGCATTCAAAATGCCGCTGCCGCTGATATTGTGGCCGGCCGTCACCGGCGTTGCACCACCGCGACCACGTCGCACGTGTCCCCACAAGCACCACCCCGCGAGGCAAGCCCCGACGAACTCCCCAGTCCACCGCCCTCTTCTCCGACGCGCCGCATAGAGAATTTCAGCATTTTTCTCGAAATCCTGTCGTGACGCGCTCGGAATGGATCCAGAAATGACGCCTCGTCGCAGCGACTTCGTGCACGTTTTTCAAGAAATTTGACCGTTGGATCGACAAACTCTTTGCTCCGTCACAATCTCGGTATATCCCTCTTCATCCCCCTCAATTTTTGTCCGTTAATTTTATTGTTTGATACATCAAAACCGGCCACCAAGTTGACCGTTTAAATTGTATAATTTTTGGACAGTTTTACGGAGCCAACTTCGTCGGTTCGTATCTCCTCCATCGCAGCTCCGTCTGGCCTGCTACTGGTTCCTATGCGAATCTGGTATAACCCTCTTCCTACCCCTTAAGTTCCGTTTCATTGTGAGCACATTTGATTGGTTGAATTCGACGCCAAAGTTGGCCGTCCAAATTCGTAATTTCCAACTTGTTAAGTTTTATTTTTGAACTCGGGACTCCGGATTCAATTTTTGACACCACCAGTAGACTCGTGGCGTCGTTCTGGCACGTTTTCATATAAAGTTTGTTAGATTTGAAGCACGTGGGCCCTGGCACATATTTCGGTACGAAGCGGGCCCCACAGTCCGGGTCAACAGGACTTTTTGACGCCGGCTCATCGGAATCCAATTCTGGATATACCGTTGAGTTCATATCGTCATTTTGGACTCGTTGACATATATAATTTGCTAGATTTTAATGGACATTGGTTTCGGCACGCATTTCGGTGCAAGTCGGATACCAATATCCGGGTCAACGGGTCATTTTGAGATCGGCTCATCGGAATCCAATTCTGGATATACCGTTGAGTTCGTATCATCATTCTGGACTCGTTGACATATAATTTGATGAGTTTTGAGGAATTGGCTCTGACACGCTTTTTCGTGCAAATCGAATTCCAATATCCGGGTCAACGGACCAATTTGAGATCGGGTCAACGGAATCCAATTTCGGACATACCGCTGGGTTCGTATCGCCATTCTAGTTTCGTGGACATTTAATTTGTTAGGTTTAGTGGACTAGTATTCTTGCACATTTTTCGGTGCAAAGCGGGGCCGACACGGATACCGTTTTGACTCAAAATTACCTTTTTGCTCCTGTGTCCAAATTGGACTTATGGGCAGGCTATTCTAGCTATTTCGACCATTCTGGACACGTTGGTAATGGTTGTTTCACTATCCGACAACATCTATAGGTTTTTACTATATTATTATAACCTTTCTTCTTTTGTGGTATTTTGAGATCCTTCGATTCCAGTGATTTCACAACCACTGAAATTGAATGTGTTGACCCTGTAGATGTTTACAGAGACTAGCTTTGACCCCGTTTGACCATGGTTGACTGCTTGATTGAACGTCGAAGTAGAGTCAACATTTGACCTTGGTTGACCGCAGTTGACTATTTTGACCAAAGTCAATCGGAAGTCAACCGTAGCCTAAAATTGACTAGAACTGGACTAGAGTTGACCAGTTGACCCAAAGTCAACTGTTAGTCGACGTTAGTCAAGTTTGACCTAGAGTTGACCTAGGATTGACCAGAGTTGACCAGTTGACCAAGTCAACTGTAAGTCAACCCTTGACTTGCCTTGACCCAGATTGACTTAGTATGACTTGATTTTACTTCCAAACCCTTATATTGATACAGTATTTCACCTATAGGTTCTCAAAGCACTGTTCTAGGACTCAGTTGACATATTCCACCAGATCGCAGGCGAGTACATTCTCTGATAATAATTCTGTTTTATGATATCGTTTATGTTTCTTGTATTTAGTGTAGATACCCATGTTCTCTTGACACATTGTTCACACGGATTGGTATTTCTCTAGATCCCGTCATGAGATGTTATTCTTCGCTTTTCTTGGTATATCTTGTGCAAGTCTTTCTTGTTCCTTGTGCATGGTATAGACACAATTTCTGCGAAGGCTAGCTACCCTCTCGGAGAATCGCGTGTCATGATGTGTCATGGTTGGATCCACTATACTAGTCGGGGACGGGGAGTATTAGTGTAGATGTGTGGTCAATACCCGCCTTGTATATCTTGTGAACCTTGTGAATGCCAATCCTACACCATACGTATGATTGGCTAGCTCATGACCTTGATTGGCTAGCTCATGACCTTGTGCAGACCCAAGCCGGCCACATATTGTAGCTAGTACTTACACACTTAGATAGATGATTCTTGATTCTTGTACATGCCATGATCAGTTTTACTTGTCTTGTTCTAGCTCTAGATTTACAGCTTACCTTGCCATGATACTCACATGTACATTTCATGATTTCTTGTATATTCTCTCTATTTACTGCTACAATTTCAATATCGTCTAACTAGAACTGTTATTTGAGATTTGTGCTCGTTCCATCCTGACTGGATATGTTGACAAAATTTTAGGAGTTGTTATGCCATTATTGGACTTCATCATGTTGCTAGCTGGGGTGGTTCTCGATATTCTTTACCGTGAGTTGTCTCTCAGGAGTTCTAGGTCTGGTAGTTATTAGTTTTGTCATTATTTTCCTCTGTTTTATTCTGTCTCAGATGATCATTGTAGATTCTAGTTATTCTAGTGATACTGTTATTATTTTTTGTCTTATCTTCCTTAGTTTTTGTGATGTGACATGAGTACATTTCTAGTTATGGATCTTTAGATGTTGTAGTTAGTATAGTATACTTGACAGCGCTCTACCGTCGATACTGCGGCATAGGCTGGACGTGGCCCACGTATTCGTACCCGTATATCCGGGTGCAGGTCGTGACACACTTCACCAGTGCTTCAAGTACGTCAACAGCGACGGTGCCATAAAGACAGAGTTTGCTGACGTCGATCCTTTCAAGGGCATCGAAGCTTACTATGGAGATTCGGTACATTACCAATCTCAACCCCCCAAGGATGATGGCAATGAAGCTGACAATGAAGCTGAAGCACCTCCATCCCCCAACGGTGGTCCCCTGATTGTCCGAGTCAAAGGACGTACTACTCCAAAAAGTATTCCGAAGCCTCTCACAATCTGGGTAAAGAAAAAGAAACCCGACAAATTCAAACCATTGACCATCACTCTCAATAAAACACCCAAGGAGGAACCTACTGATGTCCATCGTCCCAATCCTGAAGAATTACCCTATGTGGTAAACTCGGCCAAGACTGTGGCTCCTCTTCCAGATGATGACCCTCTCATTGAGTATATCAATACTCAGAATAATGTACCTTCAGCGGATGATGTTATCCCTGAAGAAGAACTTACGTATTTCCTTATTAAAGGTTTATCTTTGAATTACTCCGATGTCTATCAATCTGTAAGCCATTACATAGATGCGATATATGCCCTAGAGAACGGCATAGGACCACACCTCTGCATGTCGGTCACAACGCCTCACCTACGGGAAAAAGTCTACCCAGAAGATATCCACTACTTCATCATTCCAGCCAGAAAGAAAGATGAAAAGTTAATCATCTTCGATCGTATAATTGGCGAGAGAAAGTTCGTTCCTGACTCTACTCCTCCCAAGTACAATACAGAAGCTGACTATGACTCTAGAAAAATGCAACTTTTTCGGTATAGGTGGCAGGCCAAGAATATCATCCAGAATATGGGATATGACATCAAAAGCGACGAAGGGCTAAATTACGGCCGAGGACGACGGTTGCCAATTCGACACTTTGTTCCTTCCGGCAAACCCGAGAACTTCTACCAACGAAACGGTGTTGGTTTGGGCTATGTCTTCCCTCCAACAACTCTCGAAAGATCAGATGATGAAGCAGATCGTTGTTCTCATTCTTCTGATTCCTTCCTCTAGGACTCAGACTCTAGCATCGACGACATGTTCAAAGCAACTTTGTCCGTCCATATGGTTTCTGTCGACCAAGTTACAGATGATGTCCAATCAATCGAACTCGAACAATAGGCTCAAAAGATGGATACCAGGTGGGAGCTGCGCTTTGAACAACGTGAACCACCTACCGAAGACGAAGTCATCCAAGTCAATCTAGGAGATGAAGCATCCTTCAAACCAATCTTCATCAGCAAAAGCTTATCTGACGGTGAACGCCAGTCTCTTATATAGCTTATAAGAGAATTCATTGACATCTTCGCATGGAGCTATGAAGACATGCCAGGCTTGGACCCTAAAGTCGACGTGCACCGCCTGAACATTTCGTCTAAAGCTAAGCCAGTAAAATAGAAACAAAGGGAATTTCGACCAGATGTCATGGAAGCCATCGAGAATGAATTCAAAAAGCTCATCGCCAGTGGATTCATTCGCGAGGAACAACATCCCAACTGGGTTGCCAATATCGTTCCAGTCATGAAAAAAAACGGTAAAGTTCGAGTCTGTATCGACTACCATAATTTGAACTCTGCATGTCCGAAAGACGAGTTCCCTCTACCGATCACCGATGTAATGATCGACAACACTTGCGGCTTCGAAGGATGTCCTATATGGATGGGTTCTCAGGCTACAACCAGATCAAGATGTTCCCCGACGACGAAAAGCACACATCTTTTCGAACACCGTTGGGGGTATACTGCTATACGATGATGTCCTTTGGATTGAAGAATGCAGGGGCAACATACCAGCGAGCCATGAACACAATTTTTTGCGATCATTTACACAAAACTGTGGAGTGCTATGTAGACGATATTGCAGTCAAAAGTCGTCATAAGGGCAACCACCTCCAAGACTTGAGAACAATGTTCGAACTAATGCGTGCACACCAACTCAAGATGAATCCAACCAAGTCTTTTCTGGGAGTCTCCAGCGGCAAGTTCCTTGGTTTCGTCATCTCTTCAAAGGGTATATATCTGGACCCGGAGAAAGTGAAGGCTATTCTCGACATGCATCCTCCAAGAAACCTCAAAGAGCTACACGGACTACAAGAAAGGCTAGCTTATAAGCCCTCAAGTATCTTTTGTCTGGACTGAATAATGTCAACGGGCATTCGACGACATCAAAGCATATCTTATAAGCCCTCAAGTACTGGTAGCCCCAACAATGGGGAAGCTCGTTGTCACGACCCGCACCCACTTTGAGGGTACGAGTACGTAACAATGCCCAGCCTACGCGACAGTGTCGGCGGTAGAACGCTGTTCTAAGTCTCTAACTAACCATCAACTCATGCAGTATATAATGTACTCATCATGATCAACTCCGAACGGAGGACAAGTATAAGATATGGTGTATCTCAATCACAGTCTAAGCACGATAAGAAACACAGAATTGTAACTAAGAATTTGAAGACAAAAATAAATACTGAAATATTAACAACATCTGAATAATCTCAAATACATCTCAAGTCTCAAATCTATACAACAAGCTCTAAATGAAAAATAAATACAAGTCTGCTAAACTAATCCCGATCACTCCTGAGTGTCGGGGCCAAAGGTAGCTAAACCATCTCCTCAGTAAAATGTAGGGCATGAGTCCTCAGGGCAGTCATCTGTAAAATTTTCAACAGGTCCAGTCAGGACAGGAACGAGTACAACTCATCAAGAAAACCCAAGTAAAAGACAGGAAACTATAAAGCAGTTATAGACAGTTTTATTGATGAATATGACAGTTTATATACAGGTGATGGTATAGAGAAACAGTAAGATGCAAGGAAAGTAAAGTAACTAAACAAGAGAAGAATGATGGCAATGACGACTGTAAATAAATCTAGCTGAACTAAGGTAACATGATAAGTCCAGGCAGTAAATGTAAAACAAGTATAAACTGCTATAAATCCAGTACGGGATGAATCTAATACAAGATGAATCCAGTACCAGATGATTCTAGGTAGTGATCAAGAATCCAGGTGAGTCCAGCTAATCTAATAGTGTGTTTTAAAATACCGAGATCGACATGTAAACGGCTATGGGTAATCAGGCACACCTCTCACTGATCAGGCGAGAGATGGCTATGCTTCCAGTAGATTCCAGTAGAGAGATTCCAGATTTGGGGTATATCTATATGTCTTACTCAATATTTCTCCGCCCCGTAAACAAGTGAATCCAGAATTCGACACGAGAATCGAGATGAGTCCAGCCAAAATATAATGATTCCAGAAATAGATTCCAGAATGATTCCAGTGATTCCAGTAATAGAGGCCAGATAACATGGTGAGTGTGTCGCATACATGAATCCAGAAATATCCATACGTGTGGTATCAGAGAATCACATAAAACTAAATAGAACTGAAATACAGTAACTGACAATTAAATGAGAGAACTATCAGAGAATGTACTCGCCTGATACTCTGAAAGGAGTAGTATAATATCAGAAGTCTGCACCAGAGTCACAATATCCTAAACAAAGAAATATAGGTTATAATGTGCTTAAAATAAGACCAATGAAGTCTATGATGCAATCTACCTGTTTCTAAGTCAAATCTAGGTCAAAGTCAACTCTAAGTCAACTCTGGAATTCAAACTAGGTCAATCAAGTCAAACCTAAGTCAAACTAGTCAAACAAGGCTATTCTAAGTCTAACTAGACTACACAAGTCTAATCTAGGCTCCACACTGACACACAGGCACAACCATAGGCTAAGAGACTAGGCCATAGGCTAGCACACAAATACAAACACAAGGCAATGTGAACAACAACAATGTATTAACAATTTAGCTACTATATAAATATATACCTATCCTCCATTCATTGCATACATACATTCTAATTATATAGACAATGTAAAATATCTATATTATACTACATATATCACACAAGCTATATACCACATATATATGTATATATATATATATATATATATATATATATATATATATATATATATACATAGAAGATAGGGGCAATGCATATGTATGTGTGTCATGTGAGGGTGTGTGTGTCTAGGGGTACATGTATGTGTGTGTGAGGGTCCATCTCAGGTTGTGTGTGTTAGGCTAGTTCATGGGTGAGAGTGTCATTAGAGTTTCCATGTGTATGGGCATGTGTGGGTATGTGTTTAGGGAAAACAGAGAATAGGGTCAACCTAGACTGCTATAGATAATAGGTGGACTGAAAATGACAATGTGGACAGCCATGTGTGTATAGGACAGGGTTTAAATTGAACTATTTTCAGGTTTGTGTATGTCAAAAGAAAATGAGTTTTTGTAGAATGGTGTGTGTGAATTAGGGCTGTTCTCAGAAATTAATGCACATCTTATATGACAGTTCTATGGGGGAAGTTGTGTGTGTGGTAATATAGTGCAAGTGTGTGTGATACATGGCATGTGTGAATACAAGAATGTGTGGGTGAATTAGTGAAGTGCTAGCATAGACATGTGAGTGTAGGAATACAAGAGTGAGGTGAGATAAAAATCAGTGAATACACTGAACAACATCATTTCAGTTTTCAAAGTCCAAACCAAATTTCCATTCTCAGGTATTGTTCTCAAACTCAGTTTTAAGCCTATATTCCAGTTGTGGGGTATGAACAATCTCAGGAATTAATCAACCAACAATGTGTGTGAACATGATAAAAGAGTTTAAGGTGAAACTGTTCTCAGGAAAAAGTTCACAGTCCAAACAAAAGTTTAAAATCCATTTCTCTATGGCAAAACCCAAACTATCATAACAACCCAACTAGCAGTATATATCACATATGTAGGAATCAATCAGGGACTTAAAACAATATTTTAAAATCAGTTTTAGGAGGAATCAATTCAGAAATTCAGTAATACACATGGTATTAGATACACAGGCAGCCTAGTGGGTCACTGCCCTGCTATAGGCAGGGCCTATGCCAGCTGCTACTGCTCTTGATGAACTGTACAACTAGGCCAAGTGCCACTGTACACATTCCTATCACAATTTCGAAATCAAAATCAAACACACACACATACATACATAACCCAATCTATAATTGTATAACCCAAGTCATCTACTCATGTATACAAATACATACAATATAACTGCCCAAACATTCTGAGCACTCAACCCACACCCTCTGATACATACTCCTATACTCTCATCTCCTGTGTATTCTAACTGACCCAAGCCACTGCTGAACAAGACCTCACACACCTGCTATGGCTAAAAGGCCACAACCATAAACTCAACATGTAAACAATCTAGTAAGTATGTACTTAACTATTTCTAATAATTAAAACATGTGGAAAAGGTTGAGATTACAAATTAAATTCAGAACTGATACACTGAACTTGTGTATCAGAAAAAATATAATGGGGAGATACAAATTCGAATCAAAGCATTCAATTCAACATACAACACGTGTCAGAGGGTGCACAGACATTGGGACATGTCGTGCACATCCATGTGTCCCAATGTGTCTAGAAATTGGGACACGAAGTGTCCAAAAACCCGATTTTGAAAAGCCTCAGAAAAACAGAAAATCTATCCCTCGTGCAGCCATGTCAAGCCTTCGTGGGCTCGACACATTGCTCGAGGAACCACGTGCTCTTGCACTAGTGTCGAGGGAACATAGGGCTAGGGACTGAACACCCTGCCCCGTGTCCAAGTGTCATCGTGTTGTGTTAAACGAAATATGTCAGAAGAGAAAACCCAGTGTCATAGTGACAGTGAGTGACTAGTGCGCGAGGGTTTTCTCGAGATTTACTCGACAAAATCCCACGAAACTTGGTCAGCCCCTTGTCAGTCAATGCCCGCACCCACACACCAAATTTCATGTATCGGGGTGCTGTATCGTGTCCGCTAGGACACTCGTGCAGCAGGACAGCCGCACGAGGCCAGTGCACAGTATCGTACGTGCGGTGCGTGTCCGATTTGGACACGAAGAGTGTACAAAATCCAACTCAGTGCTCAACAAAATTAATGTACACATCAAGAGCTATCATACCATACGACACGTATCCGATACGGACACCAAACGGACACGAATTTCACCCAAATTTCAGGGACACCTAGGGGACTCCTAGATCTAGCCCTACATGCAAGGAAAACTAAAATTTAAATCAATTTAAAGTATTTTACCTATTAGTGCAACTTGCATAGAAAAGCTCCAAATGGGGGGTTTCTTCTTGATGGCCAAAAGCTCCAAATTGATCCCAAACTGAAATAACTCTCCACCAACAGTCCATAAACTCAATTTAGAACCCAATGCAAAAAACTAGGATGAAAAAGGAGATCAAATGAATAAAATAGGATTTTTTTGGAAGGGGAAACTTACCTCTCTTTTCTCCAAGTGTAGGAATGATAAAAAGGAGGCAACCCTAATGAATAAGTGTTTAAATAGGGTGGGGATCCCTATGTGGCTGTTCATAGGTTCATTAATTAGGGTTAGGGTTCACTAAATGGCCTATGGGCTTAAGTCATGATCAATTAAATAGTTAAGCCATAAGTCATTTCATGAAACCTCAAACCATGACTTAATTTCACCAAACCACATCCCCTCATTCTAAAACTATTCTCTATTGACTAAAATAGGTTAACTCAACCTAGACTAGGGTCACCATGGCTAGGGTTAGGTTCTAGGCTAGTCCACTAGGTCTCAACAAGTCAAAGTCAAACTAGAATTCACCAATTCAACAAATCACCAAATAATTCAAATAAGTCAAAATGACCAAAATACCCCTAGGCTAAAAATGATAATTAATCATGCTAATGACATGGTTAGGCTCTAGGTCATGCAGTCTCTCAGGTTTTACTAGCAGCACATCAAAATCACAAGTCATGACTTAAACCAGTTTTAAAATAGTTTAAAATTTATTAAAAATCACTAAAAATCATAATGTGAATTAAATATCAATAATTAATAATTAAAATTACAAAATTTCAAAATTACCCTCATCTGGAAAACTGGGTGTTACACTCGTCTTACTATATGTCCGTGCCATGGATTATTCCTTTGGCGCCCTCTTAGCTCAGAAGAACGAAGGCGGCCATGAACATGCAATTTACTACCTCAGACGCGCAATGGTGGGTGCCGAGCACAGATACACACCGGTAGAGAAGGAATGTCTCGTACTAGTATTTGCCATCCAAAAGACACACCACTTTGTGTCTGGGCAGACTATCCACATCATATCCAAAATCAACCCTCTCAGAATACTCATGACTAAGCTGCGTTCTCTTAATTCCCGTTTAGCTACATGGGCAATGCTGTTGACCCCATATGATATGATCTTCGTCCCTCAGAAGGTAGTAATAGGTCAAGCATTAGCTAATTTTCAAGCAGCTCATCCGGTGCCGGAGTCGTCCAAACTCTACGACGAAATCCTCTACGAAGTGGTGGAGTCTAACACTACAACTGAAGAGATCCCTATTTGGCGAATGTTCTTTGATGGCGCATCAAGAACATGGCCCAAAGAAAACATCATGGCTGGAGTAGGCATTGTGCTTATGTCACCTAATCATCTGGTCATATACCGTACATATTCTCTCATCGAACCATGCACCAACAATGCAGCCGAATATAATGCCCTAATAATCGGCCTACAACTACAAAACAACTGGAAGTTGACTATCTAGAGGCTTACGACGATTCCAAGCTAATAGTTAGTCAGGTCCGAAGGAATTACGAAATTCGCCACGAAGATCTCATCCCCTACCACCGAGCAACAATCGAGCTGGCGTCTACTTTTGTTGGATTCTTCATCGAGCATGTGCCTCGACTACAGAATATAGAAGCAGATGCTCTAGCCGGTCTTGCTGCTTCCTTGACCTTTCCTACCAATACTCAGCAGTCGATCACAGTGTCTGGTCGAAAATTATTCTGTGTGAAAGATGCCTTGTATATTCATCACAGTTACGCAACAGAAACAAACGTCGATGCTAAAGACTGGAGATTTCCCTTCATAGACTACGTTGTCGATAGAATCCTCCCCGAGGACCCGAAGGAAGCAGTATCCATCCAAAGGCGATCCCTCAGATTTTACTACAACACAGCTACCAAGATGCTGTACCGACGCTCTTATGACGGGCTACCGTTACGATACTTTTCAGACACCGAAGCCAAGCATGCACTCCGGGAGGCTCACGATAGAGTTTATGGTACACATCAACCAGGCTCCAAATTACAAGATCGTCTCAAACGAATGGGTTATTACCGGCCCACAATGATAGCGGATGTTGTTGAATATGTAAAGAAATGTAGAGCTTGCCAGTTCCACGTTGATTTCATTCACCAACCTTCGGAGTTTCTACACCCGACGGCAGCATCTTAGCCATTTGAAGTCTGGGGCATAGACGTGATAGGACCAATCAGCCTGCCATCCTCTAAAGGACATCGGTTCATCCTAGCTATAACCGATTACTTCTCCAAATGGACGGAAGCTATAACTCTCACTGAAGTGAAGACATCAAACGTGATCAGTTTCATCAAATATTACGTCATTTACCACTTTGGCCTACCTCGCAGGATCATCCATGATAATGGTCCACAGTTTGCAAGCCATGCGTTCTATCGGTTCTGCGATAAGAATTGAATCCAGAACATAGCCTCTACTGCCTACAATCCAGCGACTAACGGGCTAGCAGAAGCCTTCAACAAAACCATTATAAAACTTCTTAAGAAATTCGTGTCTTCAAACAAGCGCGATTGGAACGAGAAGCTCGGTGAATGTCTATGGGCCTATCGCACAACGGTCAGGCCTCCAAAAGGCAGTATGCTATTCTCTCTGGTTTATGGGAGCGAAGCAGTTCTTCCCCTAGAAATCCAGATTCCTTCTCTCCGGGTAGCCCTAGCCAGCGAGCTGACTACTGAAGAGAGCTACCGTCTGCGACTCCAAGAGCTCGAAGCGCTAGACGAAAAATGCCTATTAGCTCAACAGCGTATTGAGCTATACCAAGCACGCCTTTCTAGAGCTTTCAACAAAAAGGTGAAGGAAAGGATCTTCCAAGTCGGCGATCTGGTCCTAGCAGTAAGAAGACTGATGGTTATGACACACAAAACAAAAGGGAAATTTCAGCCTAAATGGGAAGGTCCCTTCGTTATAGAATCAGTGTATTCTAACAGTTCGTACCGGCTGACCAAGCCTGACGGTGACTTGCTCGTGATGCCTATCAATAACAAGTTCCTGAAGAGATACTATGTGTAACCTCTTTTACATAATGTTCACATACGTTCAGTCATGTAAATGTACAGTGCGATGTTTATATAATTCAAAAAAAACTATTTAACTATTATCCGTATTTCAAGAGTCTTGAATACGCCCTGGATAATAGGTCCTCTGAATATTTCCCCAGTGGAATCATTTCCTTTTTTGACTCCGTCCAAACTCGGTTTGACGAAAACAAATCACGTCCCTATTACCTCTGAATTGTTTTCCGATAATTATTTCCACAGCAGAATGATCAGATGTTTTGCCACGTCCACATAACCTCTGAGCAAAGCATTCATCAAAGATAGTCATGTCCACACTCCCTCTGAACTATCCACTACTTCCAAATGCTATATATCTTTCCACGTCCATATTACCTCTGGTAAGATATAGAACATCCTCTGCTATTACGTCCACATTATCTCTATTGGCAGCTTCATTCAACTTATTATCTATATTCGAAACATTCGAATATAAAAAGGGTAATAGGACCACACAAAATTTTTCCAGCGGAATATCCATCAGAATTGTCCTTGCTACGTCCATATTACCTCTAGCATCGATATTTCACAAAATTATATTCACTTCTGAAAAGATTCTTTATTCAGTACTTAAACGTCTATCAAAAGACGGAAAAAGGGTACAAGAGCTGTAACGGCCAAAAAAAAGAAGAAGAAAGAGGGTGGTCCTCCAGCAAGATATCCTTTGCACAAATGTGGTATTTGGCTCTCTTAATATAAGTACCACAGATATCAGAATCAAAGAGTGGAGCGAATGTATTCTGTTTATTCAAAATCAGTTACATTCATAAGACTATATCACATGAGCAAAACAAAAAGTTCTTCATCTCTTTCGCTCAGGCAAAAAGTATAAGATTACATTTGATGCCCAAAAGAAGGGAAAATCTACTACTCGTCAGCAACACATAGCTTGATCAGCCTGGCAGCACCACGTTTCCGTCGAAAAGTGGTCTTGTGGCCCAAGAAGGAGGTCATGTTTTACTGCTGAGCAAGCAAACAAGGCTGTTGAACCTTCAAGAAGCTACACGAAGGAGGAAAAATATAGCATGCTAAAACATCTACAAATGATGTTCTCCTCTCCCCCATATGGCGGACGTCGTAGGCCCACTTCTTCAAGGGACAATACCTTCAAAACAACATCCCTAGTATTGCTCTTACCAACTTGAAGGACCGTAAAAGCAGAACTTTCACGGTAATGCCCGACTACCGTCCGACTCTTCGATGTATAAAGGTTCTTCCTACCATCTAAGAAAAACCCTTCCAAAATATGAAAAGTCCTGAGCTCTCTGATGTGGGTGTCAAATGTCGCATCTTCACCATACCCAGAATCGCCGATACCAGTCCTGGAGAAATTTGCGAGCCAGATCCCTACAGAATATGAAAAGGGCAGAAAGACAGTCAGACTTAGAAAAATTGCAAGAAAAACTAAAGTTCTGAAGGATTTTTATGCGTCCAAACGGCTATGCGCCCAAAGGATATGCGCCCAAAACAAGAATTGTAGGCGCATAAACACACGGACAGCTAGTGGGCGCATAAACATGCCTCAGCTTAAAGGACGCATAAACACGGCAACACGTGGGCGCATAGCATACCTCAGTGTTGGCGTATGACTTCTGTGGGCGCACAGTAATGCTCACAGAAGTTTGTTGCCCTAGGTACAAGCGTCCCGACAGAAGAGAAGTTCGAGCGTCGCAAATTAACGCTCGAGACTTCATTTTTTGAAGTACGCCTTCATCCAAAATCGGATCCTGGACTGCTGAGGACTCCACCGCAGGAGAAAAGCTACTCGACGCAGCCCCGTTGCCCTTCGCGGATCTCTTGGCGGCCTTAGGAGACATGATTCTCAAAGGAAGAAAACGAAGAGTTTTCTAAAAATTTCAAAGAGAAAAGGAATAATAAACTTTCTCTTTCCTCCAGGGTTTATTTATAGGCACGGGCCACTTCCTATGCGCCCACATACTCTATGCGCCCACTATGGTGTATGTGCCCACTGCAGCCTATGCACCCACATGAAGGACCAGCTCCATACATACTATGCGACTGTCTCTTGCTGACGTGGACGGCGTACAAAGGATGGACCGCTTCAAATTCTGTTCTGATGAATCTATCAGTTCGAATTTTGAGGCAAATTTCTACAGTCGTATCTTCCTGACAGGCTGGCCAAAATACTATGCGCCCAGGAAAAGAGCCGTGTTATGCGCCCATTGCCTCGCGAGAAGATGATCCATGCTTCTTTCAAAGTATTTCGAACTTGCTCAAGTGTCGAAAACTTTGAAGGGGGTCCTGTAGAAGCATAAAAATTTTTTAGCCAACATAGCTCCATGTGCCCAAGTCAAAGCAGCTCCATGTGCCCATTCAGTACGACTCCATACGCCCACTAAATGAAGCTCCATGTGCCCAGTCCAAGTATAACTCCATGTGCCCAAGACTAGCTCCCCTGAAAGGAGGGTACATAGCCTGAGACATGGCTATGCGCCCAAACCTGACTCAGTCAAAGCCACGATCAAAACGTGTACCTTAGCGCATGGCCACGTCTGTCTCCACGTGCAGTCATGTACCGAAGCATGCGTCCACGTCAACACCACGAACAACCCACGATCTCGTAGCGTGTATGTGCCTAGACCTATGCGCCCAAAGCAGGACCATGCGCCTACATAAGGACCAGCGTGTCTCTTCATGTGGGCGCATAACATCATTCCAGCCCAAGAACGACTATAAAAGGGGGCTTCTTCCCTCTTCAACAGACAGAACGGAGAGCATTTTCAAGAGCCAAATTGCTACACTTCTTGCCAGTGAGCCGAGAGTTAGCAATTTTCTTACGTTTTCTTCCACTTTTGTAATCGGAGTGTCAACGGAGTAAAGGAGCAACTGTCGCTCGATCTCCATCGTCCCATTCCCCATAATTCTTCTTTTTGTACTCGGAGATCCTCAGCACAGGATCTCTCAGACGTACTCGATTTGTGGTGCCTTGTGCCAATAAAAAGAAAAGACAGCATTTTTTTCTTCTTTTTGTGTATGTGTCCACAGAAGCATCCGCAAGTTGTAAGCCTTGAACCTTGGGATTGAAAGATGAGAGAGCTGAGTGATTATATTTAGAGAGATTGTGAGCTTGATCAAATGTAACTTGGCCTTGTGGCCTTTGACATTCTATTGTATTATCAATAAAGAAAATTTTGTCTCCTACATATTTTGAGTTATTCAACTTCTCTACTTAGGACTTCTGTGCGACGACCCCATCTCAAGCTGCTATAATCGGTCGTTATGGAACCCCCTTGTGCGAGCGCATCCTAGTGTCGTGTGGTATCACACCTTAGCAAGGATGATCGGCTCTTCGGAACTGGGGCTTGATGGCGGGGGCGTTCGTCAAACCGAACGGCATAACTACCAATTTGTAATGACTATATAGAATTATGAAGGCTGACTTCGATACGACTTCTGGCTTAATCTTTAACTGATGATAGCCTGAGCGAAGATCGTTCTTAAAAAATATTGCGGCCCCTTGAAGTTGTTCGAAAAAATCATCGATCCTCGGTAAAGGGTACTTGTTTCGTATGGTAGTCTTGTTGAGTTCTCGGTAATCAATGCATAGCTGCATTCATCCATCTTTCTTCTTCACGAACTGTACTGGACGGAGCTTCCCAATGAGCAACTCTTGTAGGTGCCTTCGATATCAGCTGAATATCTAGAAATGTGTCTATGTTGAATTCTTTCTCTGAAAACACATCTGGAAAATTTGCTACGACTTCAGTCTGCACCATGTCTACAACATCCTTCATTGTGTCTCAAACATATGCAATATACTCTTCGCAGACGGAATGCAGCATGCGTCTTGTAAAATTGCCGATACCACCATGGCCGTCAGTGATGTCGTATTTGTAACTCCTCCTCCCGAATTTTCAAAATTTTATTTTTATTTTTATTTTATTTACCGTGTCTAAATCTTTCATCGAGACTTTGCAAATGTTATTTGATCAAACTAGTTTTTAAACTAAATATTTTGAGAGTACTAAATTATTTAAATACTTTATTAAATTATCTTATTAGAAATATGTTGGTTATTAATTTAGGCTTTCAAATGCTTCAAAAGTAATTTAAAAATAATATTTAGTTTTATCAATAAAAAGATTTTTGCCAAAGTAATTTAAATTAAGTTTTGATTTTATAAAAATAAACCTACGCTAATATTATTCAAAATTATTGTGTTAATCAATTATTTTATTAAGGATTGGAATTCATATGTGATTTAAATCATTGTGATGGTGTCGTTATATTTAAATTATTATGATGAATATTTTATTGAATATGTTTCAAAATTATTTTGATAGAAAGTAATATTACTTTGAAATTACTATGACAATTAATTTAAACCTATATGGTTAAATTAGTAATTATAACAAATATCACTTTACTCATTATTATTGCAATTACTAATATTTTGTGACTAGATTGATTTTGGTTTAAAGGTTATTATTTGATTTAAAAATTATATAATTTAATTGGTATGATTTAAAGATATTTGAAATGTTAAATATGTATCTGAACTATCGATTAGGTTAAGATTGTGTTAAAGATCGGTTCAAAGGGAAATATTTGTGGATATGGGTAAAGATTAAGATAGGAATAAACCTTTTGCAACCTACCCATATGACACTATATACACCTCTCCCTTTCGGGTGTATATATATGCCTATCATACAATCCTCCTGCGCACCCACAATCACTTCTTCCTTCCTGCCCCTGTCGTAACGCCTACCTCCGTCTCCATCACCCTGGCATCCGACCACCATCATGGATTTTGCCTCCTCCACCACAACCAACACCCTCCACCGTGCCTGACTATCCCCGTCCCCTCCACTTCCAGTGCCCCGGAGCTGTGCCGCTCGTATACCAGTATACACCATTCCCAACCGCCTTGAGCAGCCCGGTGCCGACTTCCCCCATCCTTCGTCTGCACCCGCGCTCCACCGCGTCTTTCCGACGTCGGCCACTGGCCAAGACGTCATGCCGCGCTAGCGTCATCTCGAAGCTCCATCGTGCCTTCTACTTTTGTCACGCCCCGTTCCCAATTTTGGGATACGAGTACGTGGCCAAGTCCAGCCTACGCCGCAGCATCGACGGTAGTACGCTGTCCATGATAACAATGGTCCACAACAAGCACAATACGCATATATATATCATCCACAACTATGCCAGCAAAAATTACTAAAATATCCAATAGTCTTAATATTATAAATATGAAAAATCCACTACAACTCAGAAAGTCTCGGGAACAAACCCGGATAACAGAAAATAAAATAGACAACTAACTCCATAACTATAACTACTAACTAATACGAATCCATAAGGAAGAAAATATGCTAATTCGCATCAGTGCTGGAACCGGGTACGCCAGTGACGTCAGGGACGCCAACATACTCACCGTAGACCTCAGGGCAAATCTCTTCGTCTAAAGCTGAAAAATAGTTATCCAGTTAGGATTGGAGCAAGATCACCATAACACTACATTACACAATATAGTATACAAGCATGAAGGAAAGATAAAAGGGATTTAATTGAAAATAAGTATAGGCATGACATTGTATGATTAAAAAAGTACCTTTGAGACGTGATAACAATATGAAGGTTGACTTTGATATACCACTAAGACATGATGACAATAAGAAGATAGACTTGACGAAAGAAGAACAATAGACGACAGGGCAACAATAATTAAGTCACGTGTACTGTGTGTTTTAGAATACCAACTTTCAGCATGCGGACGGCATGGGATATCCGTCAGTCATACGTGTGGTGCATGACTGATATTATGCAATCAATGTATAGGGAGTCTGTATTCAATTCGTTGACCACATGCTTACTTGTTGTATTCCCCCGCCCGACTCTCTCACAATACATGTCCACTACGATAAACATTAGCAATACGATAAACTGTAAACAATAGAAAACAATAAGGCATGAACATGTATGTATATCCAACCGATTCTAACTCTCGTGCATAATAGTAATCATGAACAACGACAATCATGAACCATAAAGGAGTAATAGTGATACTTGCCTGCTCCGATAGATGATAAAGTCACAACTCAAGACGTCGTAGCCCGATCTACCCCGACACAAAAATAATCGCAAGTTAGATCAACGATTCCCACTCTAAAAATCCTAGAAAGTGGCTAATGGGTTAAATCAATTAATACTATTCTAATTCTGGAATAAATCATCTAAAATCCTATTTTAACCTATTTAATTCCAAAATAACAATCTACACACAAATATTTGGCCAAAGAAATTCACGGTTCCAAATTCGGGACCCGTGGCATACAAACCGAGACATACTGTTGACTAACTAGTCAAACGTTATGAATTCAAAGTTTGAGTATGCAACATGGTAGATCTCAGCGCCATGAGTGCACTGGAATCGACCGTGCCGCAAAATCACGATTTTGTCAAAAGTTATCGCCATTATGGCTAACTATGATCAAATCGATGAACCGTTGACCAAATCTGACTTCTATGAATAAAATAAAATACTAGATGAAACTCTGAATTTTTGGAAAAATTATTGTTGTAGAGCTCGGTGTCAGCTTTCCAAAACTTCAAACGGATCACAAAACAGAGTTCAGGATCGCTCGAAATCTCGAAAACCGTGCGACGTATTGATTTTTGGACAACCGACACTCAAATAATTATTCAGAAATTCGAGATCAAAATACCAGAAAATAAATTATATATTCAGAAACCTAACCTCAATATGCTTCTAATAAAAAAACGGCGCGCAAAAAGGACGTCTAGATTAACGGCAAACGCTCCGCGAAGTCGAAGAACTCGATCGAACTCTCCCACAAAAAAAACTGCTGAAAATTGTAGGGTTTCGGATAACCTAAAATATACTATATATATATATAGGAAATAAAGGCGGTGGCTGGCTTTGAGGCGGCTGGCTCTGCCACGTGGCAGCATCCCACGTGCCCACCGCTGGGATCGCACGGTCCAAAATAAGCTGAGCTTGGCTCAGCTCCGAGCTTGGCTCGGACTAGGAATATTAGGGCGGCTAGGAGACCGAGCCTTTCGCCCCCCCCCCCCCCCTTTCACTGCCATGTGGGGCCCGCCCTCCCCGCTTCAGCGGCTGACGGGTGGGTCCCCCCTTGGCTGAGCGCTGACTGGGTATAATATTTTAGAAAATAGGTTTTAAATTACAGAAAAATAAATAAAAATCAGGAAAAATCCTAAAAATTCCAAATAAATCCCAAAAAATTTCTAAAAATTCCTAGAAAAATCAAAAAAATATTTTAGGGGTTCTAGAGCCCAAATAAATTCTTTGGCCTAAAAAAATACTCTTGGATGCCTTCAAAAAAATTCCTAGAAGCTTAAGAAAATAATAAAACCATATATAAAAAATATCTAAAAATCTCCTAAAAATCCAAGAAATTCTAAAATAACAAAATGATACTCTTTTAGGGACCCTGGGGACCACATATGTCCTAGTTTTACTATACTTAAGCTATAGGCTTAGGTACGCACCCTTGTGATCCCAAATCAAATCTCCATTTACCTACGATTCAAACCATTATATAAATGATAATAATAAACAAAATAAAAAATAAAAAATGCTCTCTAAAATAAATTAAAAAATTTGGGAGACAAGTGCTACAAACTATCTCCCTTAAAAGATTTTTGTCCTCAAAAATCAAAACATCACAAATAGCATAGTATAATACCTAACTCTTACACGCACTAATTTCTTAATCTAAGTCACGAAGAGATAATGGCTAGGAACATAAGGGAACTAACAACTCACTAATCTTGCATAACAACTAAAACTAAAGAAGGCTCTACGAACTCGATACTCTTTGCTGTCGATCCCTCGGGTTCGGGAGTAGCATAAGGGTTAGCTACCTTTTTTCCCTTACGGATCATACTGCGCCTTCTCTTAACCATTGCGAACTAAAAGGAAAGAAAGTATATGGTTAGAATGGTAGATGCAAACATATCAAATAAATTACGGACGGAATCAAGCAGGATACAAGGTAAGATACAATAAGATTCTTTGATAAAACAGACTCATAAGGTTGGAAATCCTATTTATGGATGATATAACCTCCTAACTTCAAATCTATTCACAGGCTCGCAGTAGTACAGCTAACTTAAGCACTACCACGAGTTCGCAGTCTTCTACGAAATTGGACATGCATGGGCCACCATAAAAACTTGTCACGACCCGCTCCCAATTTTGGGATACGAGTACGTGGCCAAGTCCAGCCTACGCCGCAGCATCGGTGGTAGTACGCTGTCTATGATAACAATGGTCCACAACAAACACAATACGCATATATATATCATCCACAACTAAGCCAGCAAAAATCACTAAAATATCCAATAGTCTTAATATTATAAATATGAAAAATCCACTACAACTCAGAAAGTCTCAGGAACAAACCCGGATAACAGAAAATAAAATAGACAACTAACTCCATAACTATAACTACTAACTAATGCGAATCCATAAGGAAGAAAATATGCTAATTCGCATCAGTGCTGGAACCGGGTACGCCAGTGACGTCAGGGTCGCCAACATACTCACCGTAGACCTCGGGGCAAATCTCTTCGTCTAAAGCTGAAAAATAGTTATCCAGTCAGGATTAGAGCAAGATCACCATAATACTACATTACACAATATAGTATACAAGCATGAAGGAAAGATAAAAGGGATTTAATTGAAAATAAGTATAGGCATGACATTGTATGATAAGAAAGTACCTTTGAGACGTGATAACAATATGAAGGTAGACTTTGATATACCACTAAGACATGATGACAATAAGAAGATAGACTTGACGAAAGAAGAACAATAGACGACAGGGCAACAATAATTAAGTCACGTGTACTGTGTGTTTTAGAATACCAACTTTCAGCATGCGAACGGCTTGGGATATCCGTCAGTCATACTTGTGGTGCATGACTGATATTATGCAATCAATGTATAGGGAGTCTGTATTCAATTCGTTGACCACATGCTTACTTGTTGTATTTTCCGCCCGACTCTTTCACAATACATGTCCACTACGATAAACATTAGCAATACGATAAACTGTAAACAATAGGAAACAATAAGGCATGAACATGTATGTATATCCAACCGATTCTAACTCTCGTGCACAATAGTAATCATGAACAACGACAATCATGAACCATAAGGGAGTAATAGTAAAAAGACGACACGAAGATACATGCAGTATAAAATAAAGAAAACATAGGTCATAGTGATACTTGCCTGCTCCGATAGATGATAAAGTCACAACTCAAGATGTCGTAGCCCGATCTACCTCGACACAAAAATAATCGCAAGTTAGATCAACGATTCCCACTCTAAAAATCCTAGAAAGTGGCTAATGGGTTAAATCAATTAATACTATTCTAATTCTGGAATAAATCATCTAAAATCCTATTTTAACCTATTTAATTCTGAAATAACAATCTACACACAAATATTTGGCCAAAGAAATTTACGGTTCCAAATTTGGGACCCGTGGCACGCAAACCGAGACATACTGTTGACTAACTAGTCAAACATTATGAATTCAAAGTTTGAGTGTGCAACATGGTAGATATCAGCGCCATGAGTGCACTGGAATCGACCATGCCTCAAAATCACGATTTGGTCAAAAGTTATCGCCATTATGGCTAACTATGATCAAATCGATGAACCGTTGACCAAATCTGACTTCTATGAATAAAATAAAATACTAGATGAAACTCTGAATTTCTGGAAAAATTGTTGTTTTAGAGCCCGGTGTCAGCTTTCCAAAACTTCAAACGGATCGCAAAACGGAGTTCGGGATCGCTCGGAATCTCGAAAACCGTACGACGTGTTGATTTTTGGACAACCAACACTCAAATAATTATTCAGAAATTCGAGATCAAAATACCAAAAAATAAATTATATATTCAGAAACCTAACCTCAATACGCTTCTAACAAATAAAACGACGTGCAAAAAGGACGCCTAGATTAACGGCAAACGCTCCCCGAAGTCGAAGAACTCTATCGAACTCTCCCACAAAAAAAACTGCTGAAAATTATAGGGTTTCGAAAAACCTAAAATATACTATATATATAGGAAATAAAGGCGGTGGCTGGCTTTGAGGCGGCTGGCTCTGCCACGTGGCAGCATCCCACGTGCCCACCGCTGGGATCGCATGGTCCAAAATAAGCAGAGCTTGGCTCAGCTCCGAGCTTGGCTCGGACTAGGAATATTAGGGCGGCTCGGAGACCGAGCCTTTCGCCCCCCTTTCACTGCCACGTGGGGCCCGCCCTCCCCGCTTCAGCGGCTGACGGGTGGGTCCCCCCCTTGGCTGAGCGCTGACTGGGTATAATATTTTAGAAAATAGGTTTTTAATTACAGAAAAATAAATAAAAATCAGGAAAAATCCTAAAAATTCCAAATAAATCCCAAAAAATTTCTAAAAATTCCTAGAAAAATCTAAAAAATATTTTAGGGGTTCTAGAGCCTAAATAAATTCTTTGACCTCAAAAATACTCTTGGATGCCTTCACAAAAATTCCTAGAAGCTTAAGAAAATAATAAAACCATATATAAAAATTATCTAAAAATCTCCTAAAAATCCAAGAAATTCTAAAATAACAAAATAATACTCTAGAGGCTGTCTGGGGACCCTGGGGACCATATATGTCCTAGTTTTACTATACTTAAGCTATAGGATTATGTACGCACCCTTGTGATCCCAAATCAAATCTCCATTTACCTACGATTCAAACCATTATATAAATGATAATAATAAACAAAATAAAAAAATAAAAAATGCTCTGTAAAATAAATAAAAAAATTTGGGAGACAAGTGCTACAACTTTTAGACGTCGCAGATCTGCGGAGCAGACCTATCACTATGGGACGGCCATCTCCGGACCCCACAGCCACCATGCCAGGAACGCAGGCTCACCGTCGTGCTTATGCGCTCCCCGCCGAGCCTCGGTAAGACCTCCAGCCCTCTCGCTTGATTCTCTCTCTCTTCCTTGCTATTGAGGGGAAGAATTAGTTTATTTCTACTATATATTATAGATGCAGTAAGAGAAATGAGGATTGATATTAACTCTCCTTTACTCACTCTAATGATTACACTCTCTCCCTCTCCATTAATTGACCTTCAGCAAAACTGAGAGGGAGAGAGATGTGAATGAGTAGTATTATAAAATTAGTGATATAGATTAATCTGTATATTATGTATATTAGTATACATATATGGATAGTACTTATTATTATTAGTTACCATTGTTATTATTATTGTTATTGGCACTAGTGTTATTAAATGGATTATCGTAGGAAATTATATATTTTTCAGAATTATATTGTGACATATAGGGTATTGAGCTTATGTATAACTGGTCTTCATGATAAGTATTTTTCTAATGGGCTTTTACATATGGATGTTTCCTATCTAAGGAGTAGTACTTTTGGGCTTTATTTTGAATAATATTTTCTAAAATACTATATATAATATTAATGGTTTCAATTCAACAAATTTTATATAAGTATTATAAAATAAAGGTATTCTTAAAGGAGGTTTAAGATATCTATTATGCTTATAAAAATTTTGACTAGTCTAGTTGTAAATATCATAAATTATTTTCCGAATTAGTTATATGTATTATTTACGAAATTCTTACGATTATAAGTCCTTGACCGTGACTAATCAAACTTTCTATCTCTAACAAATTTCGGATTCCTTCACAATCGACCCTGGCCAACCAGATTATTCTGGACCCAACGAGATTATCGGTTTTACCAGCAAAGGACCCCAGGCAAGTACACTTTCTGATTGCTTTTCGATTCATAGTAGTCTATACATTTCATGTTTATACATATATCTTGCTGCTTGTTGACACGTCCGTCACACAGAGTAGTGGGGAGGAGAAATATCTTAGTAGACATCTGGACTACCCAGAACTATCCCCATGATGTCTATTCGTAAATAATAGCATCCGCACACGACACGTGCAGGTGCCGAATTTACCCCCTAGCCGTTCATATGTCGAAACGGATATTTTAAATCACATAGATAGTTATCTTTTATTTATTTTCCTTGTCTTTTCCACCACCTGCCATGTCATCAGTACTTTCTAGTTTTCACCTCTCATATGTTATTTTCATGTCTTGTCAATCCTATTGTGTTTTCGTATTTCCGTCGGTTTGTATGCTTGTTCCATTCCTGACTGGAAACCAACATTTTTCAGGTTAGCCGTGGCTTCTTTAGCATTGGGAGATTCGAGTTTATTTGCAGGCCAAAAACCTAGAAGCTAGCTAGTTAGTTTAAATTTTGTTGTAAATGTAATTGTGAAAGTTTGTATTTTCTTTAATTATAAATATTTTAAATGTTGTAATCTATTAGAACTGTGAATGAGTAATAAAGTTTATTTTGAGCATTTATTTCTTGCGGGCTTGACAGCGTTGTACCGCCGACTCGGCGGCGTAGGCGGGCTTGGACACGTCTCGTATCCGAAAAAGCGGGTGCGGGTCGTGACAAGTTTTTGTGGTGGCCCATGTAGGTCAGTCTTCGCAAATTATGTGAACTCGCGGTAATATCATATTAGTCGTACTGCTGCGAGCCTGCGACTAGTAAATGCTCATTCACAACTAGGAGTAAATCAATTTTAAGATAATGGTTAGGACTAGGAGTCCCTAATTTAAATTGATAATTGGGTAGTTAAGGTTGCTACATAGGTCTTACTAGATGACTTTCATGGGAGGATACAATATCGTATTTTGATTCGACGGTATTTCTCAGGAGGGTAGATTCGTAATATCTTCCTGAAAGTTTAAAATAAATATCCTCTTATTATTTGTTTGAATTAAAATATGATTTTAGAATTTGATAAATATTTATTATAGAAGGCCTTAGTCGCGGTTAAGCTTTGGAGTGCAAGATAACCAAGAATTTTGGCACTGAGGGTGTGGTCGAGTGCTTTGACTAGTGTTCTAGCCATGGTAGAGAAGATCGAGTCATAGGTGTATACTAACTAGGAAAACCAGGCCAAATCGTGATATAGCCCTCAGAATAATTTAATTACTTATTATTAGGATTATTGGCTTTTAGAAGACCCGATTGTTCCAAACTAGTCCGAACTCAACCCAAGTCCTGGTGGTCATGTAGTACGACCAACGTCGTCCATGTAGATATATAGATGTGTATACATAGTTTGGTAGTCCATTTCTAGTATTGGAAATAATTTCTATAAATTATATATTGAATATAATATATGTATTATTGCTATTTAAATTGTATTTTCTTGGAAATAGGATAACCCCTCTTAGAATGATATTTTGAGATTTTTGGGATTTATTTAGGTTATACATATATATTTGTGTATAAAAATATTCTTAATAGGTATACGTAGTGCTTTATACATATTTTTCTCGATCTTGAATATTAGAGAAATATAAATTTAAGTTTATAATTCTTTTGCTTTCGGTAATTTTTTCCCTAATCATGATCGTTTGTACAACTTTATCTTAGGTTTTCTCTAAACATCGCCATATCATGGGTTTGTGTCACTTATATTTTCCTTGGACCCAAGTGATTATATCTTTTTAAATAATTTCTCACTCAATTGTCTATATATTAATCTCAAGTTAAGTTTTTGGATTCAAGAGTTATCCTTCCTAACTAATCATTTTCTTTTCAAGACTTGATATTCATACTTGAAGGACAGACACTTGCACCCTCATGGAACTTGTTTAAAATTCTAGAACCTTCTTTGAAATTTCATAAAGTATAGTTAAAAGAATATTCGTTGACTTGCGATGGCAAGACAGCAGCGTACTGTCGCCACTTATTTGAATTATCGAGACTACGGGTTCACTGCAGCCAGCAGCGCACTGGCGTGGCATGTTCCCTAAGTTGAAATAATTTTAAGTATGTGTGAGTCATCGAATATTATTAAAACTATGTCTTGGTTGTCCTATTTAATCCTTAAATTATTATGTCAAGATTGGATAGAGTTGATAGGATATTCATTACCATATCCTCATTTGAGTCATGGAACCAAGAGTTTATTGCAGCTAGCTGTACACTAGCGAGGCATAAATTCTCGGTAAAACGACTTCAGATATGTTTACGATATTCGAATACCATATAGGCTACGTCTTTTATTGGCATACGACTATAAAGTTTCTAAATTGATTTGTGCATTATTCCTAGTTACCAACTTCTCAATAAACTGATTGTTCTTTTCCTCCATATCTTTCTATTTTTGAATCGTCATCTTTTAAACCTAATTTGATTTCCTCCACTAGATTCATAATCACCCCTAGATTACGATTCTATGATCATGCTTACCCAGTCGATCGTGTTAGAACGGTTTCGATTTGGACCATCCTTAACAACCTTTAGATCACGAATAGACTATTCGATTCTATTTCAATCGTGCCAATTCGTATGTTATCCTAGAATTTGATTCCATAATCGTGCCTAAATAATTTTGCTTAACTATTTGTTCGTACCACAATGATTTCAATTTTGATCGATCTTGAACAATTTTTATTCATGACTAAATCAAAATCGTGCCTATATTTTTTTAACTAAGTTTATTTTATTCCACCGTGAACGTGACTTTTGTGATCTTGTTCATGCTCGTACCAACTTTTAAATTTTGATCATGCTTGGATGACTTGCATGCATCTTAGTTGTACCTAAGTGGCTTTAACCATGCTTGGACTTTATCTAAATTTTGATCCTTGACTAGGCCTATATAAATCCAATAGTAGTTAATCGTGCCTAACGAATTTTCTTGTTTAATTAATCTTATTTCGATTATGTCCTTGACCATGATAACCAGGACCCATTAACTATACTTTAATCGTGCCATGTTGTATCTTTTCTTAAAAGTTCGATTCCATTCACGATCTAACTCAAATTTGATCAATGATCATATTATTTCTTGATTATGTTTTTTTTGTGCCTAACTACATCCTTTGAAACTTCGATGACCAATATTTCTAAGGTGGGTAGAGTCTTCGATTGGTGAATTATCCTTGAAGCCATTGTTAGTTTTTGGGGTTGAATCTTAAGGACATTTTGAGCATTTTAGGATTCAAGACCATAGCCTCACGGTCCAACACCAAGCCATACCTAGTTACTACTTCCATTTCCACTATAATCAATCAATGTTCTACCAAAGTAATTTTTATTTCTCTTTTCATTTGTTTGACTAATATTCTCTTATCATAAATTTTTTTTCACCGATCATCGAAGACCGTCTAACATAGTAGTCCTTAAATTCGAGGACAAATTTATTTCTAAGGTGGATAGATTTGTAACTCCTCCTCCCGAATTTTCAAAATTTTATTTTTATTTTTATTTTATTTACCATGTCTAAATCTTTCGTCGAGACTTTGCAAATGTTATTTGATCAAACTAGTTTTTAAACTAATTATTTTGAGAGTACTAAATTATTTAAATACTTTATTAAATTATATTATTGGAAATATGTTGGTTATTAATTTAGGCTTTCAAATGCTTCAAAAGTAAATTAAAAATAATATTTAGTTTTATCAATAAAAAGATTTTTGTCAAAGTTATTTAAATTAAGTTTTGATTTTATAAAAATATACCTACGATAATATTATTCAAAATTATTGTGTTAATCAATTATTCTATTAAGGATTGGAATTCATATGTGATTTAAATCATTGTGATGGTGTCGTTATATTTAAATTATTATGATGAATATTTTATTGAATATGTTTCAAAATTATTTTGATAGAAAATAATATTACTTTGAAATTACTATGACAACTGATTTAAACATATATGGTTAAATTAGTAATTATAACAAATATCACTTTACTCATTATTATTGCAATTACTAATATTTTGTGACTAGATTGATTTTGGTTTAAAGGTTATTATTTGATTTAAAAATTATATGATTTAATTCGTATGATTTAAAGATATTTGAAATGTTAAATATATATCTGAACTATCGATTAGGTTAAGATTGTGTTGAAGACCGGTTCAAAGGGAAATATTTGTGGATATGAGTAAAGATTAAGATAGGAATAAACCTTTTGCAACCTATCCATGTGAAACTATATACACCTCTCCCTCTCGTGTGTATATATATGCATATCATACAATCCTCCTGCGCACCCACAAACACTTCTTCCTTCCTGTCCCTGTCCCAACGCCTACCTCCGTCTCCATCACCCTCGCATCCGACCACCATCGTGGATGTCGCCTCCTCCACCACAACCAACACCCTCCACCGTGCCTGACTATCCCGGCCCCCTCCACTTCCAGTGCCCCGGAGCTATGCCGCTCGTGTGCCAGCATACATGTCACGACCCGCACCAGGTTTTCGGATACGAGACGTGTCCAAGCCAGCCTACGCCGCAGAGTCGACGGTAGAACGCTGTCAAGCCCGCAAGAAATAAATGCTCAAATATCACATTGCTGCTCATTCACATTTCTAAATTTATTACAACAGTTACAACATTTATATTTAAAGGAAAAATACAAAGTTTTACAATTAATGAAATGATACAATGGCTATCTATTTCTAGGTTGTCTTCAGCATACCCAAGTTCTCCCAGTGCTAAGAGTGATCGCGGCTAAACCTAAAAATGTTGGTTATCCAGTCAGGATTGGAACAAGTATACAAACCGACGGCAGTGCAAAACACAATAGAATTATCAAGACATGAAAATAACATATGAGAAATGAAAACTGTAAGATAAAGTGATGTCATAGCACGATAGAGAAATAAACAAGAAAAAGCTAATAAAAGACATCTATCTAAGTGGTGTGAAATATCCTTTCGCCATGTGGACGGCTAGGGGGTAAAATCCGGCATACTGCACGTGTCGTGTGCAGCAGCTATCGTTCAAGAATAGACTCATGGGATATTTCTGGGTAGTCCACATGTATACTAAGATATTTCCCCTCCCGACTACTCCGTGTGACGAGCGTGTCAACAAGCAGCAAGATATATGTATAGACATGAAATGAAAAGACTACTATGAATCGGAAAGCAATCAGAAAGTGCACTTGCCTGAGGTCCTTAGCTGGAGAAACCAATAATAAATACCACTCACGAGCCACAATCAATCAACACATGCAGAAGTCTCCGGATGCTGAAATAAACATTACCAACGTTCTCAGAATAGTCAAATTAGCTTGGATTGCCTGTCCTTAAGTCCAATTCTGGATACAGGGGCAAAACGGTAATTTCGGGCAAAATAATGTCCGCCGTTGGACCCGCTTTGTACCGAAAAACGTGCCAGAGTCAACGGTCTCTAAAATCGTCAAACTACATGTCTACGGATCCAGTTTTCCGATACGAACCCAATCGTACGTCTAAAGTTGGATTTCGGCGGGCCGTGCACAAAATCGCCCGTTGTGTGGGACCGTAGGGCCCGCAAAACGACGTCGAATTCAACTGTCTCAGAATTAGACCAAACTTGGCATGCAGGACCAGAAAAATGATACGGTCCTGTTGGCGCAAGTTTTGTCTCGATCTGACGAGCATGTACAAAGTTATGACTGAATTTGTATTGTACGGATACGGGACGATTCCGACGGATATGCGTCAAATTCGTCGCGCACACGCGACCAATTTGAATTCCGTCAAAGCCCACACGACCACGAAGCTGTTACGTAGCTTTCGATGCCTTCGGTGCACGACCACATCGCCCGGAATGGCGGGACGTACGTCGTGTGGAGCGATTTTCTAGTTTTTAAAACAGGTTTTTGGGAAACTTCGTAATCAGATTTCTCGGCACGTAGTCGATGAAATCAAGTTCCGTAAAAAGGGATTCGAAGCCCTACATGTTGTCAATAAACTCCTTCAAATAGTTTTTCTAACATGATACTAGATCGATCAGAATCGATCGCCAAACCTGGGTGATTGGACTGTTTATGTCCTATTTCCAAACAGGTTTTTCGATGAACTTTACATCGATTTTATGGACGGGGTGCTTGTCTATCACAAAACTATCTAATGGGATCGAAACGTGGTTATATTGGCTTCCTAAAACAATTTACGGTTCACAAAATAATGAATAGACGAGGGAGAAATCTCACCTCGAAGTCAGGTCCGCCAGGGACTATTGCTGTCGATCCTTTGCTCGCGCACACGCGCGCTGCTGCGTCGCGCGGCCTTGGTCATGCACGGTGGCACCTAGGGTGGCTGAGGGCGGTTGTCAGGGTGAGGGGGAAGGCGGAGGAGGCGCTAGGGTTTCGTAGGGATTCGTCGATCTCCCTAAACTTGTATAACTTCGGCTATATAGGGGTCGGGAAACTGGGGTTTACTGATATGGGGAAGGTCGGGTCGGTCCAGTAGCAGGGCTGGGATTTGGTGTTTTGGGCCAAGCCATTCGTGGCTCAGCTGGGTGAATACGTCGGGTGTTGCGGGTCCCCACAGGAGCTGAGTATTCAGTTCGGTTGGTAGGGGCTGCCTTTGCTGTGTTTAAATATAAGAGGGGGTTTGGCCTTCTCTGTTGGGGTTTAACCCAGCTCGGTTTGAGCTAGTTCCAGCCCGGGTGGGCTGGCTTGTTGGTGGGCCGGGCTGGGGTCTATTAGTATATACACCTATATATAGGTATTATATATACCACTACACCTTTATACATATATATTTTAGATAGATATACACATACAATATTTATCTATATTTCTATATATATATATATATATATATATATATATATATATATATATATTTTATTTTTTTATATATATATATATATATATATATATATATATATATCATTTAACACAATTTTAAGTAGATATATTCCTATGTATATATGTGTGTACATATATATATTATCTATATCCACTAATACGTATATTATATTTATATAAACACGCAATTATATATTTAATATATTTTATATATTCATACACCTATACATCTATATATATACACACGTATACATATATATATTTAGATATACATAAACATACACACTTAATTATATATATATATTCATATATATATATATATATATATATATATAATGCCCCAATATTCCTATGTATAATTCAATATATCTATATACGAATATATATATATATATATATCTGTAACTCTCAATGACCCTAATAAAAACTTAGTTTCTAGAGTAGGTCTTCCACATAAAATGAAATAATATTTATTTAAAAAAAATCACCATTCGAATAATTAAAAATAAAATATTCCCAAATTTTCGGGAAGGGGAGCTACAAATCTACCCACCTTAAAAATAATTTCGTCCTCGAAATTCTAACTCATAACTATTCTTTAAAATATCAAAGTCTACTATTACCTCAATATCCTCAAATCTCATTTCTCAAAATATTTTATAAACTCGAACACTTGAGGACTTCTACCCACCTTTGGTCACACTACTCCATCGAATCTTCTGTCGCTAAAACTTTATAATCTTCCAGCTAACTGCTAACAATTCTACCAACAGATATCTAGGCGTATGGTATCTAGAATCCTCTCACATCTATCACGCAACCCAAAAATCAACAAGCACAATTTATACAAGTAGCTAAGAAATATTGATAAATTCTAATAATATGACCAGTCGTTACTCTATAATGGGAAGGACAGGAAGATATGAAAGAATTATCGAGGGCAAATATAACATTTCAAGAGCGGCAGAGAGTATCCAATATTCCAGATAGAAAGGTAGTTTATGAACTACTGCCTTATTTGCAAATTGGGCTACTCTAGTCTGCTAACTCGAAGAACCCTTCGCTGCTTAGAGGGGCTTACAATCCATGTAATACCAAAGTTTCGTTCCCAAAATTCCAAACAAGGTTCCACAATAGAACATAATTTGGGATTCAAGGTTATGGTCTTACAGGGTTCTTCATTTGGACATCAGTCGTTGGTTGGATGAACATTGGTTTTCCATCTACATGGACTAGACAAGATCCTAATGATAGAACTATTTCGTCTAGATTAGGGTATCCTAGAATAGGTTTCTACCCAAGGGGTTGAGCTAGTTGTTAGTAAGGTTGGTTAGCTAGGTCCCTAAAGCTCCAAATGTGCCTTTAGTGACTTTGTGTTTAAGGAGCACATGAGACCTCAATTGGGTGGCACACTGGTGACATGTGCGTAGTGGGCTTCGAGTGGATCGCAACCATATATTGGGTCGAAGAAAATGAGTCGAAGTTGAGGCTCAAAGGGAAATCGGGAAATGTACCGGTACTATGGTAAGGGTTATAGCTAGTCCTTTTAACCTGAAAGTCATACCCCAAAAATAGAGTACAAGGGGACGAATTTGAGTGGGACATGATATACTTAGATGAAGGTGAACTCGTCTAGATCTTGCATATGAAATTTGTTGGAAGGTAACAGCTGGTCTCGTGCTCCGAATACTAATGGCACGGTCGGGGACACAAAATGATCTAACTGAAAAGTGGGAGTCCATGGGGCACTAATTATCATCCTAGTGGAAAATCATTCTAGTCAATCGGAAATCTTTATATATCCCAAGAAGGCTTACAGTCTACCCACCTTAGAAGCTAGGATATGGTGGCGAGGTTCTTGTCACAGGGCTGGCCGATGGTAGCTACACTTGCGTATACCACCATAGTCATGGGGATACTCGGTATCCACCTATTAATTATGAGCTTTCATCTTTCCAATCAGGGAAAGGCAAAACAATGAAGAGTTCAAGAGAAGTCACTGAATGCAATTACATAATTCAAAGGCGAATGTATAATTCAAGGAGAATTGTCAAAGCAGTCGCGGATGAGGTCTTAGAGACGTCTACATCTCAATCCATGCAGGGTAGTTAAATGAAAAGCGAACCAAATGCATCATGGTTGATCAGACCGTGATACAATGATCCTGATTAGACAATATGTTAGCGGGCGTCCCCAAAAAACATGTGTCCTGAATCAAGCTCGATAAAAGAGTAAGCTTACAAAACTAGGCTGTAATAGCAGCGTTGGTCATGATAGTCGAAATACAAGGATGCAGGATTTTTGGAAGGAGGAGATAGTAGTTTGAGTTTTAAGAAAACCAAATCTATAAGGCCTTGGTCGACTAATGGGTTATGGAACTCTCAATTCTATATTCTAGGTAAACCCATTAATGTCAGCCAATTATCCCGTCAGTAGATCACAAGGACCACATAATGCTAAGTTGAGGGGCATGCTACCACTTACAGGGCTTCCACTAGTGTTGGCATTAGGTCTTAAGGGACATACGGGGCATTTTTCTACCCTCTATGGTATCCTAAACTTGTAATCCCGTCTAAAATCATTTTACCGAGAATTGTGCCTCGCCCGTATACTCTGGCTGTGACAACCCTTGGTTCCGTGATTCAGGTGGGATAAGCTATCAGGTGCTCTACCTTATATTACACAAGGGCATCTAAGATCTAAAGAGGTCAAGTTGACATAGTTTTAGCAATGTTCTAAAGGCTATAGTTCCTCGGGATTATTTCAATTCTGTAGGTTGTGTCTCGCCAGTGCGCTGCTGGCTGCAGTGAACCCACATCTCCACTCTCAGCTAATTGATGACAGTGCGCTGCTGTCTAACTATCACAGTCGTTAAATTTATTCCAACTATTTTCCTAAGACTTCAAGGATATCTAAGGGTCCAATCTAATTGACTAGGATAGATAGTGTAACATCTGCCTATAAGTCTCATTCTTTAAGGTAAAAGGCTGGTCGAATAGAAATATCTGAAGACAAATAAAATAAGAACATCCTAATCTTAATTTCATAAATATTTCAAATGGTTGAGGGGAAAATCTCAAATAAATCTACTTCGAGATTCGTATATGATTAGCAGGATTAGAAATTATAAACCAGTTCCTTACGACAAAATAGAATTTAAATAGGCAGTTCTAACTTATGCTATAAAATTTACATCTAATAAAGCAAAAGAAAGTTAAACATTTCATCAAGATCAAAGCCTTAATTCTAGATAAGCCTAACTAATCAAGTGAATGACAGACTATCATTGAAGCATATCATCGTATCAAAAGCAATTATGTATCTAGCAAGCTATCCAAAATCAATAATTCCTTATCTAAATTGCATGGCCTGCCTGGCAACCTTAACTACCCAACGATCAATTTGAACAAGGGACTCCTAGTCCTAGTTACTCTCCTAAATTATTTTAATCCTATTTGTGAATGAGCATTTCTTGAGGGCAGGCTCGCAATAGTACGACTAACGTACCATCACGAGTTCGCATGGTTTGCGAAAACTGACCTGCATGGGCCACCATAAAAACTTGTCACGACCCGCACCCGGTTTTCGGATACGAGACGTGTCCAAGCCAGCCTACGCCGCAGAGTCGGCGGTAGAACGCTTCAAGCCCGCAAGAAATAAATGCTCAAATATCACATTGCTGCTCATTCACATTTCTAAATTTATTACAACAGTTACAACATTTATATTTAAAGGAAAAATACAAAGTTTTACAATTAATGAAATGATACAATGGCTATCTATTTCTAGGTTGTCTTCAGCATACCCAAGTTCTCCCAGTGCTAAGAGTGATCGCGGCTAAACCTGAAAAATGTTGGTTATCCAGTCAGGATTGGAACAAGTACACAAACCGACGGCAGTGCAAAACACAATAGAATTATCAAGACATGAAAATAACATATGAGAAATGAAAACTGTAAGATAAAGTGATGTCATAGCACGATAGAGAAATAAACAAGGAAAAGCTAATAAAAGACATCTATCTAAGTGGTGTGAAATATCCTTTCGCCATGTGGACGGCTAGGGGGTAAAATCCGGCATACTGCACGTGTCGTGTGCAGCAGCTATCGTTCAAGAATAGACTCATGGGATATTTCTGGGTAGTCCACATGTATACTAAGATATTTTCCCTCCCGACTACTCCGTGTGACGAGCGTGTCAACAAGCAGCAAGATATATGTATAGACATGAAATAAAAAGACTACTATGAATCGGAAAGCAATCAGAAAGTGCACTTGCCTGAGGTCCTTAGCTGGAGAAACCATTAATAAATACCACTCACGAGCCACAATCAATCAACACATGCAGAAGTCTCCGGATGCTGAAATAAACATTACCAACGTTCTCAGAATAGTCAAATTAGCTAGGATTGCCTGTCCTTAAGTCCAATTCTGGATACAGGGACAAAACGGTAATTTCGGGCAAAATGATGTCCGCCGTTGGACCCGCTTTGCACCGAAAAATGTGCCAGAGTCAATGGTCTCTAAAATTGTCAAACTATATGTCTACGGATCCAGTTTTTCGATACGAACCCAACCGTACGTCCAAAGTTGGATTTCGGCAGGCCGTGCACAAAATCGCCCGTTGTGTGGGACTGTGGGGCCCGCAAAACGACGTCGAATTCAACTGTCTCAGAATTAGACCAAACTTGGCATGCAGGACCAGAAAAATGATACGGTCCTGTTGGCATAAGTTTCGTCTCGATCTGACGAGCGTGCACAAAGTTATGACTGAATTTGCATTGTACAGATACGGGACGATTCCGACGGATACGCGTCAAATTCGTCGCACACACGCGACCAATTTGAATTCCGTCAAAGCCCACACGACCACGAAGCTGTTACGCAGCTTTCGATGCCTTCGGTGCGCGACCACGTCGCCCGGAATGGCGGGACGTACGTCGTGTGGAGCGATTTTCTAGTTTTTAAAACAAGTTTTTGGAAAACTTCGGAATCAGATTTCTCGGCACGTAGTCGATGAAATCAAGTTCCGTAAAAACGGATTCGAAGCCCTACATGTTGTCAATAAACTCCTTCAAATAGTTTTTCTAACATGATACTAGATCGATCAGAATCGATCGCCAAACCTGGGTGATTGGACTGTTTATGTCCTGTTTCCAAACAGGTTTTTTCGATGAACTTTACATCGATTTTATGGACGGGGTGCTTGTCTATCACAAAACTATCTACTGGGATCGAAACGTGGTTATATTGGCTTCCTAAAACAATTTACGGTTCACAAAATAATGAATAGACGAGGGAGAAATCTCACCTCGAAGTCGGGTCCGCCAGGGACTGTTGCTGTCGATCCTTTGCTCGTGCACACGTGCGCTGCTGCGTCGCACAGCCTTGGCCGTGCACGGTGGCGCCTAGGGTGGCTGAGGGCGGTTGTCAGGGTGAGGGGGAAGCCGGAGGAGGCGCTAGGGTTTCGTAGGGATTCGTCGATCTCCCTAAACTTGTATAACTTCGGCTATATAGGGGTCGGGAAACTGGGGTTTACTGATATGGGGAAGGTCGGGTCGGTCCAGTAGCAGGGCTGGGATTTGGTGTTTTGGGCCAAGCCGTTCGTGGCTCAGCTGGGTGAATACGTCGGGTGTTGCGGGTCCCCACAGGAGCTGAGTATTCAGTTCGGTTGGTAGGGGCTGCCTTTGCTGTGTTTAAATATAAGAGGGGGTTTGGCCTTCTCTGTTGGGGTTTAACCCAGCTCGGTTTGAGCTAGTTCCAGCCCGGGTGGGCTGGCTTGTTGGTGGGCCGGGCTGGGGTCTATTAGTATATACACCTATATATAGGTATTATATATACCACTACACCTTTATACATATATATTTTAGATAGATATACACATACAATATTTATCTATATTTCTATATATATATATATATATATATATATATATATATATATATATATATATATATATATATATATATATATATATATATATATATATATCTCATTTAACACAATTTTAAGTAGATATATTCCTATGTATATATGTGTGTACATATATATATTATCTATATCCACTAATACGTATATTATATTTATATAAACACGCAATTATATATTTAATATATTTTATATATTCATACACCTATACATCTATATATATACACACGTATACATATATATATTTAGATATACATAAACATACACACTTAATTATATATATATATATATATATATATATATATATATATATATATATATATATATATATATATATATATATATATATATATATATATATATATAATGCCCCAATATTCCTATGTATAATTCAATATATCTATATACGAATATATATATATATATATCTGTAACTCTCAATGACCCTAATAAAAACTTAGT
Organism: Iris pallida; assembly: GCA_029216955.1. Classification (NCBI taxonomy): domain Eukaryota; kingdom Viridiplantae; phylum Streptophyta; class Magnoliopsida; order Asparagales; family Iridaceae; genus Iris; species Iris pallida. Next base: position 1,997,747 of record JANAVB010011397.1, on the reverse strand, counting down.
TTCTAGAGTAGGTCTTCCACATAAAATGAAATAATATTTATTTAAAAAAAATCACCATTCGAATAATTAAAAATAAAATATTCCCAAATTTCCGGGAAGGGGAGCTACAATACACCCTTCCCAACAGCGTTGAGCAGCCCGGCGCCGACCTCCCCCATCCTTCGTCTGCACCCGCGCTCCACCGCGTCTTTTCGATGCCGGCTAATGACCATGACGTCATGCCGTGCCAGCGTCGCCTCGAAGATCCGTCGCGCCTTCTACATTTAGACGCCATAGATCTGCGGAGCTGACCTCTCGCTGTGGGATGGCCATCTCCGGACCCCACAGCCACGCGCTAGGAATGCGGGCTCGCCGTCGCGCTCATGCGCTCCCCGACGAGCCTCGGTAAGGCCTCCAGCCCTCTCGCTTGACTCTCTCTCTTTTCCTGCCTATTGAGGGGAAGAATTAGTTTATTTCTACTATATATTATAGATGCACTAAGAGAAATGAGAATTGATATTAACTCTCCTTTACTCACTCTAATGATTACACTCTCTCCCTCTCCATTAATTGACCTTCAGCAAAACCGAGTGGGAGAGAGATGTGAATGAGTAGTATTATAAAATTAATGATATAGATTAATCTGTATATTATGTATATTAGTATACATATATGGATAGTACTTATTATTATTAGTTGCCATTATTATTATTGTTGTTATTGGCACTAGTGATATTAAATGGATTATCGTAGGAAATTATATATTTTTCAAAATTATATTGTGACATATAGGGTATTGAGCTTATGTATAACTGGTCTTCATGATAAGTATTTTTCTAGTGGGCTTTTACATATGGATGTTTCCTATCTAAGGAGTAGTACTTTTGGGATTTATTTTGAATAATATTTTCTAAAATACTATATATAATATTAATGGTTTCAATTCAACAAATTTTATATAAGTATTATAAAATAAAGGTATTCTCAAAGGAGGTTTTAGATACCTATTATGCTTATAAAATATTTTGACTAGTCTAGTTGTAAATATCATAAATTATTTTCCAAATTAGTTTATGTATTATTTACGAAATTCTTACGATTATAAGTCCTTGACCGTGACTAATCAAACTTTCTACCTCTAACAAATTTTGGATTCCTTCATAATCGACCCTAGCCAACCGGATTATTCTGGACCCAACGAGATTATCGGTTTCACGAGCAAAGGACCCCAGGCAAGTACACTTTTTGATTGCTTTTCGATTCATAGTAGTCTATACATTTCATGTTTATACATATGTCTTGCTGCTTGTTGACACGCCCATCACAGGAGTAGTCGGAAGGAGAAATATCTTAGTAGACATGTGGACTACCCAGAACTATCCCCATGATGTCTATTCGTGAATAATAGCATCTGCATTCGACACGTGTAGGTGCCGGATTTACCCTCTAGTCGTTCACATGTCGAAACGGATATTTCAAATCACCTAGATAGTTGTCTTTTATTTATTTTCCTTGTCTTTTCTACCACCTACCATGTCATCAGTACTTTCTAGTTTTCACCTCTCATATGTTATTTTCATGTCTTGTTAATCCTATTGTGTTTTCGCATTGCCGTCGGTTTGTGTGCTTGTTCTATTTCTGACTGGAAACCAACATTTTTCAGGTTAGCCGTGGCTTCTTTAGCATTGGGAGATTCGGGTGTATTTGTAGGCCAAAAACCTAGAAGCTAGCTAGTTAGTTTAAATTTTGTTGTAAATGTAATTATGAAAGTTTGTATTTTCTTTAAATATAAATGTTGTAAATATTGTAATATATTAGAACAGTGAATGAGCAATAAAGTTTATTTTGAGCATTTATTTCTTGCAGGCTTGACAGCATTCTACCGCCGACTCTGTGGCGTAGGCTGGCTTGGACACGTCTTGTATCTGAAAAAGTGGGTACGGGTCGTGACAGTATCGCACGAACAGAAGAACTCTGTTTCGCCAAACAGACGGAACACAACTATCTTCTCCGAACATTCGATGATCGTATGGCATACACCCAACCAACCCATGCCCAGAATTATGTCATACTCCTTGATGCCCGGATGATGATATCCAAGGATAGTTTTTTACCTCTGATGCAGATGTAACCATCCTTACAAATTAAATTCCTAGGAATTTCTACTCCAGATGGAGTGCTAATGCTAAGATTCATATCTAGTGGTTGAGTAGTTAAATTACACTCTTCAACAAATTCAGCAGATATAAAGTTATGTATAGCACCCAAATCGAATAGTACTCGAACATTTACATTTTTTATGTAGAGTAATATACTTGATACGACATTATTAGACGCAAGAACCTCATCCCGAGTTAATGCATAGACTCGGCCTTGTGCCCCCTGACATTGATTTTGTAAGTTCACTGGTACTACATTTGTGCCATTAACCAGAGGCGCCCTATTCTGGTTCGGGAAGTTCATTGGTGTGTGTTAGTTCAAAATGTTCCTCAAAGGGTTTTGGTTACCCTCCCTATTTGACAGTCTCTCGCCTTGTAGCCTATCTGATCACACTTGTAGCATCTCCTCGGCATCAATTTCCCGATGCCTTATCATGCTGCACCTGTTGTACTATACTCCAGAATAGGGACCCAGTTCTCAAATGTATTTTGGTGCTTTGGCACTTCAGATCCTCCAGCGTCGTGAGGATGCTTGTTGAAGTTATTGGGATGATTGGCATTGCCCTTTGTGACGTATTATAGAATATCTGCTTGCTATCATATACAGCATCATACAATTCTCTATAAGTCTGGCATTTCTGGTTCATGACATCCCTATGAATACTGTCATTCAGGCCTTGCTGGAAGCGTTCGTACCAAGCTTGCTTGTTCGGTAGGAAGGCTCCGGTAAACTTTGCAAACTTTGAATCTTGATCGTTGACCACATGTCCTACTTCAAGGACATAAACTCGTCATCTTTTTGTCAGCAAACAGCACAGGGAATGTATTATTCTAGGAAGGATTATTATTCCAGAAAGGCTTCTTGAATGTCTCTCATGAGATCTTGGTGTGGGGTTTGTTTCGACAATTTCTTACGTCTTCGCCTCGCTCCATCATAGGCCCTCAAGTGTAGTTGCAAGGCCGTGCATGCCACTCCTTTGGAACCTTTGATATTGAGAAGACTGAATATGCCTTCGATCTTCGCTAGCCATCCCATGTTCTCGTCAGGCAATGATTGGACATTGAACTCGGGCGAATTCATTTTCCTGAACTCAGTTGCTTTAAATAGGGAGGGGGACTTCATCGTTGCTGGTTGTATTTCCTCTTCGTCAGATGCCACAGTCGCTGAGTTGGCGTTGGTAGGCCTGGCACTCACGATCCAAGTCAGTGCATCCATTTGTTTTTGCTGGGAACTAAATTGAGCCTGAATATGTATCTGCAGCTGCTACTGTACCTGTCATACCCCGATTCGGGGAATCGTTTGCTTCGCTTGGATTCACACCGAATCATTCGTCCTCGCTAAGACGTGATGTCATACAAGTCTAGAGTTACACTTGTACAAGGCAAGAACGTGCACTATTGTGTCATTTTGAACATTAAAAATATAGCTACATTTGCAGAAACATTGAGTACGCAGTATAGAAAGAAATAATACTCATTTTATTGATAATTGTAGCCAAAATACAACTTTTCTCGGTACTCTTTGAAATGCCTTTCTGGCTACATTGATTCATGAAAAGAAATACAACTAATAGGCTGCCATGAAATAACTTGTCATTCCATACATCATGCCCTTTTAGTACTTTGAAATCTAAGCAACAACCTTTGAAAGCTCCGCAATACTTTGTGCGTCTTTATTGAAAATAAAAGCAACTCAAAAGCCTTAGTTCAGACGTGCGCCCGAGCCTTCTCCAGTACCTGTAGAGGAGGGGTTAGCACATTATAACAATGTGCTGGTGAGCCCCGTTGGCCCACTCAGTTAAACCATCATTTTGAATTATTGACAAGGATTTTAAAGATCATGAGCTTATTAGGGACTAGCAATTCACAGTGATTCATAATTGAGGCAACATGATATTATATAAAAGCAACTGTTTACTTTGCCATCGACCGACATCCAGCTATCCTGCATAAGATACAGGATAATAATAATGCTTACCGCCCCTGCATAAGACATTGATTAGCATGCATCCTTACAACACGATCACTGGGGTCATAGTATATATACCATTTCGGACGTAGCCATATAGGACTTCGTAGGGTATGCGATGCGCCACTCATTCGGGTTACAAGTCCGAATGTGTGTTCCGATACCACGTGCCACCAAAGCATGCAACGTTTCCTCCTAGGCCGAATCGGTCCCAATGCTCTGGGTACCGTTCGAGGAAACAATACCTTGTATACAAGTTGTCCAAGATCATGCGAATGCGTGTCCGACTCGATAAGCATACTGTGCATGGTATAATATTAATAGTAAAGAGACAACATATTAAATTCTCAATATTTCATATTCCACCATCTTAGGCATCAATTCATCTCATTTCAATATTCATTTCATCACAGTGTTTCAATGTTCAAGGGACAAGTATCATTTCAATGTTCATGTGGCAATTCATTCATGAGCAGAGTGTTAGCAACAAATTGATTCATTCAATGTTCGTATCTCTAGCTTCTTAGTGGTATTAACTTGTGGCATTAGTATCAAGTTATCGATCAACGGATGTTGCAAGACAATTTATTTAGTTGGCATGAAGGAGTAGCGAGAGGGACAAAACTACCACCGAGATCCACACTTACCAGTTAGAGAATTGCCGAGAGAGAGAGGGACACTTGTGCGTTTAGCTTTTCGTCACGTATCTGTCTGTAATGGCACCAAAAGTTTGGTTAATACTCCGTCTCATTATGTTCCCTTCTCTCAGAATTCTCAAGAATGAGTGCTATAAAAATCGATAAAAACGGGCAAGAATCAAATCATCGAAAATCATTCAGAAAAGCATCCATCAAAACTAAGTAACAAAACCAGCAGCAAAACATCCAGAAAAAACTCTTGGACGCATTTCAAGAGAAACCAATCCATCAGTTGGAAAGGTTCTTTTGCATTTGTCCATAATCGATTTGATACCGATTGTAAGTTTCCCCAATACTCGGTTCCGACCAATTTGATCAAGCCACAAGCCTTACATCGTGAACCGCTAGGAGCGGGGCACTACATAATATACCACCAAAAAAATATTTCGTCCTCGAAACTTAAAACAAAAGTCCTACCTCAAAATTATCAAACAACGATGGGTATTTCACCCTCATCTCCTCTTCGAGTTCCCGCGTAGACTCTTCAACAACATGGATCCGCCATAGCATGTTGACTAAAGACACTGTCTGATTCCGCAAAACTTTCTCTTTTTTGTCCAAAATCTGGACATGCTTATCAGTGTAGGATAGGTCAGCGCTCAGCTGCAACTGATCGAAGTTTACTACGTGACTTAGATCATGTACGTACTTCTGCGGTTGGGACACATGGAAGACTTCATGCACATTAGCCAGAGCCAAAGGTAGTGCAAGTCGATAAGCCATTGAGGCCACCTTCTCCAAAATCTCGAAAAGTCGAACGAATCTCGGGCTTAACTTTCCCTTAATCCCAAATCGCATCACACCTCACATGGGTATGACCTTCAAGAAGACATGGTCGCCTACAGTAAATTCCAAGGGTCGCCGATGTACATTCGTATAACTTTTTTGTCGACTTTGAGCAACTTTGAGCCTTTTCCGAATCAAACGGACCTTTTCGACGGCCTGTTCCACAAGTTCTGGTCCGAGCACTTGTTGTTCACCGACTTCATTCCAACATATCGGTGACCGACATTTTTGTTCATACAATGCCTCATATGGGGCCATCTGAATGCTTGCCTGATAACTGTTATTATAGGCAAATTTTGCCAATACGAGATGTGTATCCCAGTTTGTCTTCGAATCGAGCACGCACAATTTCAACATGTCTTCAAAGATCTGATTTACTCTTTCCGTCTGTCCATCGGTCTGCGGATGGTATGCCGAACCAAAATTCAACTTTGTGCCTAATGTTGAGTATAGACTTATCCAAAATTACGACAAGAACCGCCCGTCTCTATCTGACACTATAGAAGCTGGCACCCTGTGTAATCGGACAATTTTATTCATGTAGATCTGAGCTAACCATTCAATGCACCATGTCACTTTTATTGCAATAAAATGAGTCGACTTGGTTAATCTATCCACGATCACCAAAATTGCATCATTTTCTTTCTGTATTTTTGGTAGGCCCATTATGAAATCCATGCTGGTATTATCCTATTTCTGCTGCGGGATAGCGAGATTTTGTAGTGCAGATCTTTGTAAATTTTAGTGCATTGTAGTACGAGATTTTGTAGTGCAGATCTTTGTACATTTCGGTATTCGGCCTTCACACACTGACAAGCTAATCATTGTAACACAAATAGGTCCACATCCTTCTTCATGCCATGCCACCAAAATGTTGTGCGCAGATCTTTGTACATTTTAGTGCTTCCCGGATGCAAGAAATACTTCACGAAATACGCCTCAGTCAGTATTTTCTTTCTGAGTTTCTCATCCTTAGGAATGCACAATCTTCCCTTGACACAAATAGTGTCATCTTCTACTTCAAAGTCGGTCACCTTTTCTGCTAGAATCAACTCGTGTATCTTCTGTAGAAATGGATCGTCCTTCTAAGCAGTCTTAATACTTTCCTGGAGGTTCGGCTCAAGCTGCAACTGTATATATATAACAGAAATATATATATATATAACAGAAATATATATATATATATATATATATATATATGTATAAAATATATATAAATATATATATATATATATATATATATATATATATATATATATTTTATACATATATATATATATATATATATATATATATATATACAAAGAAAAAAAGTGCAACTAGAGGAACAGTGCTCCCAGCATTGTTCCTATCTCTTCTTCCCGAGCACAAATGCTCGAAACAGAGACTTAAGTCTCTTAAGTTCTAAAAATTTCAAATGCTTCAAATCCTTATCCAAATTCCTTCGAATCTTCTTGTAATCCAATCTAAATTAGATTCTCTTCTGATTTAAATTGCAATCCTAATCTAAAATTAGATTTAATTTGATCTGGAATAAAATTAAAAATCTCTTATATATAGATTTTTTTTACTGAAGTCGAAACATTCCCATCGGCTTCACTCGATCGCCCACCACTATACGTCGCGAGCAACTGCTGCAAACCCACGACCCGACCCAGGAGAACCCCTCCGTCGTCTGCCAGCGCCTGACGTCGCCGGAGGAGCGGCTGCCTACCAGCACGATACGATCAGACGCAATAAAGGCAACAGCAGTAGTCAGCCTGCATAGACGATCTTTCCGGTAAAGTTTCTCCCTCTCCTCTCTATCAAATCTCAAAATAATTGGTTCTATATGACCACAACATATACAACTTCAACTCCTGTTAACTAGTTTCGATCGAATCAGATTTGATTTAAGAATAAATCGAATCAAAAATCTAGAAAATTTGTTATAGTTTCGATAATATACAAAACAGAATATAGGTTCAACACTGCTAATTGGAAGACTGATTCTAGCCAATCCACAGGGAATTTTAGGAAACCTATGTAGACAATCTTGGAGACCACCTAACCAAGAACAAAACCTAATTTTCTATTTTTTTGATTGATTATATAGGAAGAAATAACAGTTTAAAATTACGAAAAATCAGTTTTAAAAAAAACTTTAAAAAACTTCGATATGAGGTCCGTCTCGACGAACCGGACGATCCCGTCGCAAAACGAAGGCATCAAAAGGTGCGTATCGACTTTGTGGATGTGTGGGCTTTGACGGAATTTAAATTGGTCGCGTGTGCACGACGAATTTGACCCGTATCCGTCGAAGAATGCCGTATCAGCCTTTTTCCAAAAATTTTAATTACTTTGTGCACACTCGTCAAATCGCAACAAAACTTGCACCATTGGACTCAAATTATTTTTCTAGTCCTGTGAGCCAAGTTTGGTCTGATTCTGAGACAGTTGACCGGATCGCCGTTTTGTGAGCCCCACGATTCGATTCAACGGACGATTTTTTGCACGGCTCATCGGAATCCAAAATTTGACATACCGTTGAGTTCATCTCGGAAAACCAAATTCGTAGACATATAGTTTGATGACTTTAGACACCTTAGATACTAGCACACGTTTCAGTGCAAGGCGAATCCAATGGCGGACATCATTTTGACCCAAAATTACGATTTTGTCCCTGTTTCAGAATTGGACTTTTGGACAGGCATTTTCTAGATATATCTTTTACACCGAGAACATTTTTTATATTTGTTTCAGCATCCGGGAACGTTTGTGGAGGTTCTACTATTGTAGCTTCATCTCACTTGTCAATTTCATCTACTAGACGTCGTCAAAACACCTTCCAACCACCAGGCAAGTATACCTTGCTATATTTACTGTCATATTATTTATTTTCAGCATTTATTGTTTCATATTTTTGTTAATTTGTTATAGACTGTGCGTCCAAGCCACACTTGGGTGCAAGTGACTCTATTAGTCGTTTTTCGTTGTTTTATTTTATTTGATGCATGTTGACTTAGTTTTAGCGGACTACCTTCTTATTGTGGGTTATCCATATATCTTCATTGGCCATGACACTCATACTATATGGTTTGAGACAGTTTGCTAGGGGCACGGCTTGCATATTGACTGGCCATCTCTATGTAAGAAGTCGTGTGACGGATAGATGATCGTAACTGCTATGACTAGGGTATAGAGACTCAAGCAGTTACAAAATTGGACGAGTTATGGACATGACTTGGTCAGTATGGAAAACATTGGAGGAGGACTGTCACTAGTGCGTATGGGAAGCCAAACAGGTAAACCATAGTTTTCAAAAGGAACTATGGCATGATATATTTGTAGATACCCTTTGACGTTTTAGACGTTACGGCCGGATACAGATGACTGGATGTCAGTTACGTACACATAGCCTAAATCCCACCCATGCGCATGAAAGTTGTCCTTTAAATTGCACAATAGACGGTTAGAATCCCCTTTGTATATTTGTGTCTAGGAGAGTCTTTTGCATATTATTGTTATTCTGACAGTTCATATTAACATGTTCTTCATGTATCTTGTTATGTCCCTCTGAGGACCTGGTGATCTCTCCAGGTATAGACGACGAGCAGTATCCTGAGGAGTACGGTTCCGAACTAGACTCTCCACTTGCAGCTAAGGAGGTCTCGCCTTCGGAGCCTATTTGATTCTATTCTTAGTTGATGGACTTATGTAGTTAATACTCTTTTTCATATTCATTTCTGTTGATTTCTTTCAGTAGCTCAGTAGTAAATTTGTTTCCGCCTGACAGATATTTTACTTTTATATTTATTTGAGACATCTGGTTGATTATTACTTTTATTTGTCATTGTGGATGAGATATAGATACTGCATGTGACCATGTTATATTGTTATGAGCTGAAGCTCTTTTTATTACAGCTTATGTGTGTATACGTAGATTCCATATATTGGAGTAGTCTGTGTATACATACAGCAGGCATGTATGTATTCCTAGTCCTATGTATATTGGGACTGTGCGTTACATATTTTTGTGGTGGCCCACGCAGGTCCTGATAAATTGTTTGGTTACTTTACCGTACCAAGCAAGCCTGCGTATAGGAATAGACTTTAGGAATCTGTAACACCCAGTTTTCCAGATGAAGGTAATTTTGAAATTTGTAATTATAATTATTATTTATTGATTATTATTTCATATTATGATTTTTGGTGATTTTTAATCATTTTTAAACTATTTAAAATTATGACTTGTGATTTTGACATTTTACTATTGTTTGGTTTTAATTTCGAGGAATTTGTCACCCCCAGTTTTTAAAAACATGGGTATTTTGTCATTTTGTATTTTTGAAATATTTTTGAAATTTATTTTATTATTTATGATATTGTTTTGGGATTATTTGAGTCGGGTTCGAATTTCAACTCAATCCGACTTGAAACGGGGACCCGGGGGTAGTTTGACTCTAGTGGGACCCACACACTAGTTAGGCATGGCCCACATGATATTAATTTTAGTTCACATGATAGAAATATTTTAGTTAGAGGTTAGACTAATTATTATGGATAAGGTTAGTGTGATTAGAGACTTTAGAATGACTAATTTAGCCCCAACCAATTAGCCCTTTCCTAATACTAATAGAATAGGTTAGTGGAGGCATTTTGGACCTTACCATAATAGGACAAATAGCCCCATATGGCCAGCCACTTTGGGAGAGGATAGGCTCAAGTTCATTTCATTATTCTCATCCACACTCTCTCTCTTGTTCTTCCCCAAATTCCTAGAGAGCAATCCCTAGCAATTTTTCCACCAAATCCTTCCATTTCACCACCAAATCTTCTTCTTTCCTTCTACATTCTAGCCAAGGAGGAAGCTACCCAAGTTTGGGAGGATTCGGAGCTCGTTCGTGTCCTTTTGGAATCTCTACGTGTCGGTGTCGCTCCGGGAAGGCTTTTCTTCGATTCGATCTACCGGAAGGTATAAATCCCTTCTCCTTTTCATTTCCTCATGCATATAGGTCTATTTTGAACCCATAGAAATGACCCCCATGGTTGTATCTCCATTTGTGTCTATTTCGTGTCCATTTGGAGGTCATAGGAGTGTCCTTTGTGTTGTAGTTGTGTCCATGTGGGAAAATCCCAAATTTGGACACACTATGTGTTGTTGTTATGTATGAATGAATTATTACATGTTTAATCTCATATTTTTGTATTGAAGATGTGTTCTATAGTGTCTCATATATATATATATATTAATGTAGAGAGTGAGTTCTTGATATATTATGTTATATACTTGTGTTCTTTTGTCTCAAACTACCTAAATCCGTCATGATTTTTATTCACGTTTTTAATTTCAGCCCTAACTTAGAAATATCATAACTTCTAGCTCAAAGCTCAGTTTAATCTCTCGTTTTTTTTAAAAGAAGCATATTGAAGTTAGATTTCCAAAAACATATATTAATAGGCCTAATTCTTTCTGTAACTTTCTGGAGAATTATTTGAGTGTCAGCTGTACGAAGGACAAATGCGTTCTCGGTGTTTTTGCGATTCCGGGAGTTTTCGGAAACGAAAACGCGATCCGTTTGAAGTTTCGGAAAGCTAACACATAGATCTATAACATACTTTAATCCTAGATTTTAATTCATACTGAGATTGTACAGTATTGATTATTAGTAGAAGTTACTATTCGGCATATGCATTTTGTGCACCCTTGTGTGTAATATAATGTTCTATTTGATTTTAACCCATGTTAATGTATATATATTATGTAATTAAATAGAGAATGCAAGCATGAGTAAATGGTTAAATAAATGATGTATGAGGTGTAAGTATCCTATCTAATGTAAGCATGTATAAGTATGGCTTGTAATGAATATGTAGGTTCCATAGTATGTAATGTATGGTGCATATAGTGGTGCAAGAGAATAAATAAATGATGAATGAATGCAAGCATGAATGTAATGTAATAATAGATGTAATGTATGCAATATACAAGTTAATGAGATATAATGTTTTATGTTAACACAAATCCTATATTACCTCATGTACCCCCTTACACTATGTTGACACTATCACACTTGACACATTGTTCACTTATACTTTGACACTCTTTGATATGTATACACTATGTATGCCCATTTAACCCTTACTTGCCCCTTTGCCATGTTCACATACACACACATAGCCTCTTAAATAAGTAATTATGAATATAGTTAACTTAGCTATGTATGTATATTATATATATGTTAACATATTGTGTTGTAATATATAAGTTTATATAACCATTTGAAATGCCATGATTATAGACCTAATATTGAATACCAATATATGCATGTGTATATATGTGTAGACATATATAGCTTAAAGTAATAGATTACCTAGTGTATATCCAATGTGAATTCTTGCCTATTTGAGTATTGAATAATTGCATGCTATATAGAGTTGGGTGTATGTTGGCTTGTATAGCCTTGTATTGATGTGTGCTTGCTAGGATAGTCTTGGTTAGGCCTAGTAAGACTTGCTGGGTTAGGACATGACCTAGTTTGACTAGTACAGTTGACCAGAGTTGACCAAGGGTTGACTTTGGCCTAGTTTGACCTAGATTCATGTAGAATGCATTGTAGTGCTTTATATTACCCTTGTGGACATGTTGTGACTTGTGCTGTTCTAATTAGGAGCCAGACACCTCTCCTCGGACAGTATCTTTACCTTGGACATTTAGACATCAGGCGAGTACATTCTCTGATAGTTCTCTTATTTACTTATCAATTACTGTACTTCAGTTCTAGTTAGTTGTATGCGATTCTCTGTTACAACACGTGTGGATATTTCTGGATTCATGTATACGACACACTTTTATTTTCTGGCTAATATTACTGGTATCATCTCTATTACTGGAATCACCTACTGGAATCATTTAACTGGAATCATTTTACTGGAATCATTTACTGGAATCATTTGCTGGTATCATTATATTTGGCTGGACTCATCTTGAATCATTGTGTCAAAATTCTGGATTCACTTGCTGGGAGGGAAAATACTAGAGTAAGACATGTAGACATACCCCAATCTGGAATCTCCCTACTGGAATCTACTAGAAGCATAGCCATCTCTCGCCTGATCAGTGAGGGATGTGCCTGATTACCCACAGCCGTTTACATGTCGAACTCGATATTTTAAAACACACTGCTAGAGTATAGGCTGGACTCACCCTGGAATTATTGATCACTATAACTGGAATCGTTCCTTACTAGATTCATCTTGTATTAGATTCATCCCGTACTGGATTTACATAGGTTTTACACTGGTTACATTTTCTGTCTGGACTTTATATTATATTACCCTGGTTCAGCTAGTTCTATTTTTACAGTCTTTAACTATGATTCTTCTCTTGTTTAGTATTTACTTTTCTTGCACTTTATCTCTCTTTCTTACCATCACCTGAATATAAACTGCCATTTTTATCAATATAACTGTCTATAACTGCTGTATAGTTCTCTGTCATTTACTTGGGTTTTCTAGATGAGATGTGCTCATTCCTGTCCTGACTGGACCTGTTGATAAATTTTACAGATAGCCTGGAGGTTGCCTGCTAGCCTAGAGGAGACACAGTAGAGGTTGTATAGTTAGTTATTTCAGTTGTATTGAGTTGTATTTATTCTATGGATTACTGTATTGAGCTTTGAGATGTTTTTTGGGTTTGTGTATCTTAGACACTTAGACTTCTATCTGCTGTATCTCTTTTGGATTTCATGTTTTACCTATCTTTATCTCGCTCTACCTTAGTTGTGATTGAGACTGTATCTGCTATGTCACCTCCATTCGGAGAGTATATACTGTACATGTACCTTTATATTGTTAGATGTTTGACCTAGGACAGTGTTCTACCGCCGACACTGCGGCGTAGGCTGGACGTACCCACGTCTCGTGCCCTTACTCTAGGGTGTGGGTCGTGACGCATTTTTAGTGGTGGCCCATGCAGGTCGAGTTTATGTAGTGGTATTCGAACTAGAGTATCACTACAGCCTGCAGTAGGATTAGGATATTTTTGGAGGTACTCAATCACATTAGGAAAAAACTCTTAATCCGATTCCTTTTGTCTAAAATTGTTGCTTATTGACTTTCCTTGAATATAAACTGTTCTCCTTTGAATTTTTGCTTTATTCTCAGAAATTGCTTCTTGTTTTGATCTGTCTTCATGATGGTTATGAAGACACGATCTCATCGCTTCGGTTCGGGGGATACTATTGAGAGGCTGGCCACCTCTCGTCCTGTTCATCAGGGCCTCGAGACCGCAGCTTCTATTATGTCGACTCAGGTTGGCATTTCTGCTACATTGGAGGTGCACCTCCGTCTGTACAGAGACTTTTCCCTTCGTTTTTGGTTTCTCTCAGCAGCAGCGATTCATGCAGCATCAGCAGCAGAGATTTGTGCAGTATCAGCATCAGGCTGGAGGAAACCAACAGGGCAAGCTATCGTCAGGATAGTCAAGGATGCACAGACCGTTGGAGATCTTGCTGCAAGTTCCATTCTTCTCAATTTTATTTCCACAATTGTCTTTTATAATTACCTTGAAATCCGATTCCATCTGTTCTTTATTGATTGATTAATTTTGTCATGTTACTCTTTTGTTGTGTTGTTTTTCTTCTGAGAAAATCATATGGGCTAGGTTGCCTAAATCATGGGATCTAGAATCCTCGATAGTCGTGTTAGTTGGCATAGTGAGGACATATAGTCAGATTTTGGATGTATTCTTGGGTATGGGAATTTAAGGTTTTCGCCGTCGCATACGGCAGTGCGAAAATTTTAAATACCATGAACCTAGAGGTACGTACCTTAGTCAAGGACTCTGTGATTATCGTAGCCTTGCTCACTAGCATGATGAAGACTCTGGACAACATGATTTTGGACAGACACATATGATTAACAGATTGTATCTTGAGAAGGTTTAAACATCATACCCTTTTGATTGTTATAAATGACTTAGGAGTAGGGATATTTAGTTTTGTAGAGCTTATTCATAGGTAGTTCCTTCATAGTATAATGGTATGATGACTTGTTGAGTGTCTGTACCCTAGAGGTGATAGTTAGCATTGGTGTTAGAATAGTAACCCATTGCAGATAATTCTCCTGTTATCTATAATACCAACCAATTACACATAGGATGTTGGTATGCCCTACAGCCTTGATGATTATTACTACTTTCCCTTACCTTTTCCAGTGAGGCACCCATGACCAGAGCCTGCCTTTGAGTATAGTTGTAGTTTCACCTAAGACCGAGAGGTCTATTTGCATAGATAGATTGCAGATGATATTGGCATATGGGATATAGGTTAGTTGGTATCTATAGGCCATTGTTGTATAGGGTTATAAACATGTTGTTTAGCTTATACTTGGTTCAGTTTCCATTTTAGTTAAGTTCTCTTCGTGTTGAGTTCCTTTATGTTGATCACCTTTATAGGCAGCGTGCAGACCTTCACTAGATACCATGTCCCCTTGATTCAGACCATTCATCCTTAGCCTTGTTCTAAGCATTGTTTCAGACCCTTATAAGTTTAGTCTGCCTTAACCCTTGGTTGATCAGTCATGTATATATATATAGATGATATACTTAGGATATATGTGATGGGTTATTGTTCTTGAGCATATATATATATATATATATATATATATATATATATATATATATATATATATATATATATATATGTGGTATTTGATATTCATGTGCTTAGCTTGTAGGCATTTAGTTATAGGTGACTTGATAGGATTGGGAAGTTAAGAGCTAGTCTATTATAGAGTTTCTCTTTTGCTAAATTCTAGTTGCCAACACCTAGATAGCTAGCATAGGTAAAACCCTAAGAAGTTGACCAGTTGATGACCAAGTACTTGGATGTTGAGAAATTGACTAGTGATTGACCCTTGACTATGTTTGACATAGAAGGGGGTGCGATCATCTTAATTTCGAGGACGAAATTTTTATAAGGTGGGTAGGATTGTAACACCCAGTTTTTCAGATGAGGGTAATTTTGAAATTTTGTAATTATAATTATTATTTATTGATTATTATTTCATATTATAATTTCTGGTGATTTTTAATCATTTTTAAACTATTTAAAATTATGACTTGTGATTTTGACATTTTACTATTGTTTAGTTTTAATTTCGAGGAATTTGTCACCTCAAGTTTTTAGGAACATGGGTATTTTGTCATTTTGTATTTTTGAAATATTTTTGAAATTTATTTTATTATTTATGATATTGTTTCGAGATTATTTGAGTCGGGTTCGAATTTCAACTCAATCCGACTTGAAACGGGGACCCGGGGGTAGTTTGACTCTAGTGGGACCCACACACTAGTTAGGCATGGCCCACATGATATTAATTTTTGTTCACATGATAGAAATATTTTAGTTAGAGGTTAGACTAATTATTATGGATAAGGTTAGTGTGATTAGAGACTTTAGAATGACTAATTTAGCCCCAACCAATTAGCCCTTTCCTAATACTAATAGAATAGGTTAGTGGGGGCATTTTGGACCTTACCATAATAGGACAAATAGCCCCATATGGCCAGCCACTTTGGGAGAGGATAGGCTCAAGTTCATTTCATTATTCTCATCCACACTCTCTCTCTTGTTCTTCCCCAAATTCCTAGAGAGCAATCCATAGCAATTTTTCCACCAAATCCTTCCATTTCACCACCAAATCTTCTTCTTTCCTTCTCCATTCTAGCCAAGGAGGAAGCTACCCAAGTTTGGGAGGATTCGGAGCTCGTTCGTGTCCTTTTGGAATCTCTACGTGTCGGTGTCGCTCCGGGAAGGCTTTTCTTCGATTCGATCTACCGGGAGGTATAAATCCCTTCTCTTTTTTATTTCCTCATGCATATAGGTCTATTTTGAACCCATAGAAATGACCCCCATGGTTGTATCTCCATTTGTGTCTATTTCGTGTCCATTGGAGGTCATAGGAGTGTCCTTTGTGTTGTGGTTGTGTCCATGTGGGAAAATCCCAAATTTGGACACACTATGTGTTGTTGTTATGTATGAATGAATTATTACATGTTTAATCTCATATTTTTGTATTGAAGATGTGTTCTATAGTGTCTCATATATATATATTAGTGTAGAGAGTGAGTTCTTGATATATTATGTTATATACTTGTGTTCTTTTGTCTCAAACTACCTAAATCCGTCATAATTTTTATCCACATTTTTAATTTCAGCCCTAACTTAGAAATATCATAACTTCTAGCTCAAAGCTCGGTTTAATCTTCCGTTTTTTTTAAAAGAAGCATATTGAAGTTAGCTTTCCAAAAACATATATTAATAGGCCTAATTCTTTCTGTAACTTTCTGGAGAATTATTTGAGTGTCAGCTGTACGAAGGACAAACGCGTTCTCGGTGTTTTTGCGATTCCGGGAGTTTTCGGAAATGAAAACGCGATCCGTTTGAAGTTTCGAAAAGCTAACACATAGATCTATAACATACTTTAATACTAGATTTTAATTCATACTGAGATGGTACAGTATTGATTATTAGTAGAAGTTACTATTCGGCATATGCATTTTGTGCACCCTTGTGTGTAATATAATGTTCTATTTGATTTTAACCCATGTTAATGTATATACATTATGTAATTAAATAGAGAATGCAAGTATGAGTAAATAGTTAAATAAATGATGTATGAGGTGTAAGTATCCTATCTAATGTAAGCATGTATAAGTATGGCTTGTAATGAATATGTAGGTTCCATAGTATGTAATGTATGGTGCATATAGTGGTGCAAGAGAATAAATGAATGATGAATGAATGCAAGCATGAATGTAATATAATAATAGATGTAATATATGCAATATACAAGTTAATGAGATATAATATTTTATGTTAACACAAATCCTATATTACCTCATGTACCCCCTTACACTATGTTGACACTATCATACTTGACACATTATTCACTTATACTTTGACACTCTTTGATATATATACACTATGTATGTCCATTTAACCCTTACTTGCCCCTTTGCCATGTTCACATACACACACATAGCCTCTTAAATAAGTAATTATGAATATAGTTAACTTAGCTATGTATGTATATTATATATATGTTAGCATATTGTGTTGTAATATATAAGTTTATATAACCATTTGAAATGCCATGATTATAGACCTAATGTTGAATACCAATATATGCATGTGTATATATGTGTAGACATATATAGCTTAAAGTAATAGATTACCTAGTGTATATCCAATGTGAATTCTTGCCTATTTGAGTATTGAATAATTGCATGCTATATAGAGTTGGGTGTATGTTGGCTTGTATAGCCTTGTATTGATGTGTGCTTGCTAGGATAGTCTTGGTTAGGCCTAGTAAGACTTGCTGGGTTAGGACATGACCTAGTTTGACTAGTGCAGTTGACCAGAGTTGACCAAGGGTTGACTTTGGCCTAGTTTGACCTAGATTCATATAGAATGCATTGTAGTGCTTTATATTACCCTTGTGGACATGTTGTGACTTGTGCTGTTCTAATTAGGAGCCAGACACCTCTCCTTGGACAGTATCTTTACCTTGGACATTCAGACATCAGGCGAGTACATTCTCTGATAGTTCTCTCATTTACTTGTCAATTACTGTACTTCAATTCGAGTTAGTTGTATGCAATTCTCTGTTACAATACGTGTGGATATTTCTGGATTCATGTATACGACACACTTTTATTTTCTGGCCTCTATTACTGGTATCATCTCTATTACTGGAATCACCTACTGGAATCATTTACTGGTATCATTATATTTTGGCTGGACTCATCTTGAATCATTGTGTCGGAATTCTGGATTCACTTGCTGGGAGGGGAAATACTAGAATGAGATATGTAGACATACCCCAATCTGGAATCTCCCAACTGAAATCTACTGGAAGCATAGCCATCTCTCGCCTGATCAGTGAGGGATGTGCCTGATTACCCACAGCCGTTTACATGTCGAACTCGGTATTTTAAAACACACTGCTAGAGTATAGGCTGGACTCACCCTGGAATCGTTGATCACTATAACTGGAATCGTTCCTTACTGGATTCATCTTGTATTAGATTCATCCCGTACTGGATTTACATAGGTTTTACACTGGTTACATTTTCTGTCTGGACTTTATATCATATTACCCTGGTTCAGCTAGTTCTATTTTTACAGTCTTTATTGCTATGATTCTTCTCTTGTTTAGTATTTACTTTCCTTGCACTTTATCTCTCTTTCTTACCATCACCTGAATATAAACTGCCATTTTCATCAATATAACTGTCTATAACTGCTGTATAGTTCTCTGTCATTTACTTGGATTTTCCTGTCCTGACTGGACCTGTTGATAAATTTTACAGATAGCCTGGAGGTTGCCTGCTAGCCTAGAGGAGACACAGTAGAGGTTGTATAGTTAGTTATTTCAGTTGTATTGAGTTGTATTTATTCTATGGATTACTGTATTGAGCTTTGAGATGTTTTCTGGGTTTGTGTATCTTAGACACTTAGACTTCTATCTGCTGTATCTCTTTTGGATTTCATGTTTTACCTATCTTTTATCTCGCTCTACCTTAGTTGTGATTGAGACTGTATCTGCTATGTCACCTCCATTCGGAGAGTATATACTGTACATGTACCTTTATATTGTTAGATGTTTGACCTAGGACAGCGTTCTACCGTCGATACTGCGGCGTAGGGTGGACGTACCTACGTCTTGTGCCCTTACTCTAGGGTGCGGGTTGTGACAGAATCTCATCCACATGCTTAATCACCTTCTTTGATTTTAATTTTTGTTTTCTCGTTTGACTGCTTGTCATGCATCTAGATTGATATCGTCCTAACGTAATCTATGTTTTCGTGCCAATAGGATGAATCTTCGTAGTGGTCGCGCTACCCTTCTTACTATTACTGCTAGAGATTCAACCACTCCAGAAGGACCAGCTGATCCACCACCCCCAACCATGTCCCCAACCACTCTAACACCATCCGGACCATCATAGCAGCCTGTGATGACACCATCCACTATTCAGCAACAAGCCCCGGCACCCCAAGTGGGACAGACAAGCCCCGAAAACCCTACATCTCAAGAAGAGTACCGGCCACCCTCGCCACCCTATCCACCTCAGTTCCTACCACAGATTCCACCCCCATATCCACCTCAATATCCACCTCCATATCCACCATTATATCCACCACAGCAGCCTCTACAGTATCTACCATCATATCCACCACAGCAGTCTCCATAGTATCCACCATCATATCCACCACAGCAGCCTCCACAGTATCCACCATCTTATCTACCCAAGTATCCTCCACGGTATCCACCTCAATACCCTCCACACTACCCCTATCCATATCCTTCATATCCCCCACAGTACGGGCCACAGTTTATGTCCCAGATGTCATACATGCTTCCGCAGCAGCCTATGCCTCAAGCTGGTGGGACTTCTACAGACCAGATCATTTAAGGCTTGATGCAGATCCAGATGCAGCAGAATGAGACAATTAGGAGGAGTTTAGAGACAGCACTGACCCGAGCACCCCAAGCCTCTGTGGGTACTATAGAGGGGTTCCGTAACATGAATCCTCCAAACT
The DNA here is from genome assembly GCA_029216955.1 of Iris pallida. Classification (NCBI taxonomy): domain Eukaryota; kingdom Viridiplantae; phylum Streptophyta; class Magnoliopsida; order Asparagales; family Iridaceae; genus Iris; species Iris pallida. The sequence continues at coordinate 1,977,565 of JANAVB010011397.1, read as the reverse complement.
TCAAAGGCACTGAAGACGTCATCGGAATTACCAATTGGCTGGTTAAGACAAAAAATCTCTTGAAGGCTTCAGAGTTGTCTACAAACCTATAGATGACGGTATTGAAGTTACAGTTGGAAGAAAATACTTATGATTGGTGGGACGCAGAGGAGAGACGGCTAGGAGTTGATCAGACATGGAAGGAATTCAAAGAATTGTTCAATAAGAAGTATTTCTCTAACACTGCCAAGAACGCACTTTATGACCAATTCCTACACTTGGAACAAGGAAGCATGATAGTTGATGAATACGACACCGAGTTCAGTCGGTTGAGTCATTTTGCCCCTGGATTAGTTTCGACAGAGTTGGAAAAGGCCTAGAGATTCTATAAAGGATTGAGCATAGAGCTTCAACAACACACTAGTTCCGAGTCCCGAGACTCACAAGCAGCAGTATTGGCCGAAGCAAGGACTCAAGAGGCCATAAATAAGAAAGCACAACAACGACGACCTATTTTAACTGTTACATCAGCGAAGACTACACCAGCAGGGCCCATACGACATCTCGTGACACATCATCAGCCTAGAGCTTCCCCACAACCAGTGAGGGAATTACCCACCTGTCATTATTGGGGTAAGAAGGGACATTTTCAGAGGGATTGTTGTCGCAAATTGAGATTGTGTATGGTTTGCTGGTCAAATCAACACAAAGTTCGAGATTGTCCATCTAGACAGCAGCAGATGCAGGGAGTAGCATTACCGGCACCAAGAGGAGGAGCACCACGTCCACCAGCACCTATTGGATATCCAAGGGGCAACCAAAACTTAGGACAAGCCTTCAGCATGATCACCATGGGGCCACCAACCCAAGGAGCCATAGAGACAGGCATGACGTCTTAGTTAAATTTACCATTGCATGACCATGATCATAGAATGACTTAGAAATTTTATGATATAAACCTTGATAGATATAGAAACATGGGGGTATCCTATATAGTTAGAACCACACCAGTAACCCTTATAAGTACCATAGATCATTCTACTTCCTCTGTTCGTATGTCATCGTAGTGCCCTACTAAAATGTGGAAGTGCGAGGACGACATACACAACCGTTTACCTCTTTTGCACGAAAATCATGACATGATCTTGGCGCTCCATTCTTCGTTCCATCTTGCACTTCGTTTCTATAGATCGTGCGTTATTCTTAATTTCGGGGACGAAATTCTTATAAGTTGGGAAGGATGTAAAACCCCCCAATTTTTGGGGTTTTTTTTTGGCTTAAATTAAAATGTTGATATTTTAAAATTATTTGTAACTTGATTTATTATTTTGTTGTATAATAATAATAATAGATCTTTTTATAAAAAAATGTATGTATAAAATTTCTTTTTACAAATATTTAGGAAATAATTATTTATATATATATTATTAGGGTTAGGGATTTTTCCAAGTATTTTATTAATTAAATATAAAGAACATTGCCTATATAATAAATTACAGATACCTTCGTAGATAATATATTTATAATAGTTTTTCTAAATTATTCTAATATTTATGTGCTAAGGTATATATATATATATATATATATATATATATATATATATATATATATATATATATATATATATATATATATATATATAAAATATATATAATATATAAATATATATATATATATATATATATATAATATATATATATATATATATATATATATATATATATATATATATAAAATAATATAATATATAAATATATATATATATATATATATATATATATATATATATATATATATATATATATATATATATATATATATATATATAAAATATATATAATATATAAATATATAATATCTATATATAATAATATATAATATATATATATATAATATAAATATATATAGATATATATATATATATATATATATATATATATATATATATATTATATATATATATATATGTTATGTTTGGTAATATAATGTTATAAGTAGTCCACTCCATATTTAGAAATTTTGATGTTTTATATATATATTTTTTTTTAAAAAATTGACCTTTTTTTGCTACTTTATTTGGTTACTAAGTAGGCAAATATAAATATAAATATAATATAAATATATATATATATATATATATATTTTTATTTTTTTAAATTGACCTTTTTTTGCTACTTTATTTGGTTACTAAGTAGGCAAATATAAATATAAATATATATATATATATATATATATATATATATATATATATATATAAAGGGAAAAAAAATATAATATATATATAAAGGGTCGTTCTACAATACATCCGCTGGAAATGGATGTATCGATACATCCGAAATTTGGACCGTTGGATGTTGATCCAATGGTTCGGATTGAATAATAGTGTAGAAACATCATTTAATGCTGATTTAGACTTTTGACCTATTGGTAACTTGCTTTAGCAGGTCATTCTTCACTTTAATTTTGTCAATGAACACCCTAAATTAACTCATATTTACTCTCTCTTTCGTCCATCCAATTTAATATTTCGTAATTTTTTTTTGGTTACAGGCCGTCGTAGTGGTGGTGTTGGTGGTTGTGGTGGAAAGAGAAACGGAGATGAAGAAGGAAATAAGAATCGGTTCGGATCGTGTCGAACGTCGTCGAGCCCTTCTAGAACAACGAGGAGTACCAGCTACACCGAGAAGAATCGGTCCGCTTCGCGTCGGACGTCGTCGAGACCTCCTCGAACAAGGAGAAGTACCAGCGGCGCCGCTCTAATTTTACTGCCCATGCCATTGTCAGAAATTTTATTTTTCATTTAACAATTTAATATTTTGTTAATAAAGCTACATGTCATGGTGGTGGTGGTGAACTGAGAAAACCTGCTTCTGAGGTCGGGCGGATTATTTTTTAACTTTTCTAAAGATAATATTTTCGATGAGAATATTTTTTTGGACGGAGAATGGCCATTCTCTTTGCTTTTAACACGGAGAATGGCCATTCTCTTGGCTTTTAATACGGCGAATGGACGGAGAATGGCCATTCTCTTTGCTTTTAACACGGTGAATGGACGGAGAATGGCCGTTCTCTTTGCTTTTAACACGGAGAATGGCCATTCTCAAGGAGAATGGCCATTCTCAAGGAGAATGGCCATTCTCCGTTCCTTTAACATGGAGAATGGCCATTCTCCGTTCTTTGAAAATGGAGAACGGACACTCTCTGTGCTTTTAACAAAGTATGGTACATTTAGGACTGGATATGTTCAAGTATCTTATATTTTTTTCACCAAATATTTACAGTATTTTTAATATCATTTACCATAGTACATTCATTTAATATTAAATCATTTTCAAGAAAATCCGAATATCATTTTATCAGGCTTCCATTGTATGGCTGAACAAAATTTCTTGCGAATGTTTGAATATAATTAACCTACTATCAAAGAGAATTTTTCTTACATTACATTATGCATTACACTGGCATCGACTTCATACTGATGGCATCGATGTACTGATGGCAATAACAAAGGATGAACAGGCAGGATTACAATTATGTTTCAGCAATAACAAGGGATGAACATGCAGGATTATAATTTTGCTTCAGCAATAACAAGGGATGAACAGGCACCGGCATCGAATTCATACTGATGGCATCGATGTAATAATTTTTTTACAGAAAGCAAAACACACTACAATCAAATAAAGTTTTAGTGATCCCAGGAATGCATCCGTAATGAGGCCACCTGTAAACCCTAGGAATGCACCCAGGACTCATGAAATCTGTGATGGGCATCTGCAAATCAAAGGAATACACCAAAATATCAATATCATCTATGAAGGCCAACTGCCAACCAAATAAACGCTTCAACCAAAAAATCATAATCAAATTAAGTATACTTCATTCCAAGTCCAATAAACTGCATAATTCACGTTACAGTAATCTGCCCAATCCACGTTAGTAATTCAACATAGAACCTGCATAATTCACAATACAATAATCCAAATAAATATCAGACCTACTCTAAATTCAAGACCATATTACAGTTTCAAAACAAATTACGAACTATGCACTTAGTACAAGCGAAAAGTTTAGTCTTAAAATATTTCAAATACAAAATTTAGTTTGACCGCCATGACCAATAAATATTCAGAACCATATTACAAGTCAGATATTACTTCCAAATTGAAATAAGAGACATTCAAAACTCAAAAGATGAATCTTCATAGCCATCTCCATGATCTTCTTCTTGTTTCTTTTTTTTTCCTACTTCTTCTTTCTCAAAATATCATTCACCTACACCTTAAGGGACGGATTAAGAAAAATTATAGTCAGTATGGACTCACTGTATATGTAGAAATGACATCCAGAAACATAAATAGAAGTATCAAAGTGATGGCTAGCATTAAAGTGTCAATGTGCACAGTGTGTATTTTTACATAAGGGTTTGGGCTAGCCCCATTTACCTTCTTCACGAGGGAAGGAAAATCTTATTCTTGGTCAGCAAATTCAACCTCTATCTGGTTAATCTTATCCAGAATCAATTTCTGGTTGTCGGATATAGTCTTCATCTCTTTGAAGACATTCTCAAAGTTTGCAACAACAAAATTGTATAGATCATCAACCCTGTCCTTAGTGTTTTTTATTCCATAAGCTGATGGTTTTCCAGATGTTGATGGTTTGCTTGCAGCTGCTGCCCATTTTCCAAACATTCGAGTGAAGGTTAGTTTTCTCATGGGGCCTTTGTTTTTAATATAAACATCCCCTGCTAAGCTTGGGACAGAATGTTTATTAGCCATCGAGCATACAAATCCTCCGAAAGGGAGAGCTGTCCTTGTAGTTGGTTTTCCCACGAGATGCATCATTCTATTGAACATGTAGGAACCTATATCCATCCTTTTTTCTTCCCCATATAATAAAGAAATTTTACTCTCTCGGGATGGATGGAAAACTTATGTCCAGTAGGGTTGAGTGTTTGAGATACGTAGGCATGCAACAAATTATACAAAGTTTTTAATTGATCTTTGTATACATTTTGAGGGGTCTTGGCACCCATTGAAACACCTGTAATCTCATGAATTGCATCCGTCATGGAAATATTATCAATATCTTTCATATCAAACTCAGAAACTGGATCAAATCCATAAAATTTGTTGATGACAGCAGCATTTACCCTAATCAGTTTCCCTCTCAGAAACACCAGTGGTTGATCCTCTTCTTTTTCTTTAATTTCAGCCGAAAGATTTGAGTAAAATTCTCTTACTATTGTTTGGAAGATTTTCTCAAGACAGGATTTGTTCAGTTTCTCCAATTGATAGAATTTCAGTATATCCAGGAAAGCTTCGTCTTCGACATCATCCATCTTAATTGATCTTTCAGGCATAACAAGCCTTTTTCTTGAAATATTTAATGTAAATCTTCTTAGTTTTAGAGTCTTTAAATTTTTTACCTCCTCTCCAGCCTGGGACTTATTTGATGATTGCTCTTCCTCTTCATTTTCCTCTTCTGATGAGGATTCAAAATCCGCAGAGTACACTGATGACTCTGTATCCGTTGCCACCTTAGCCTTCGCTTGAGTACGCCTTCGATCTTCATAAGTTGAGTCTTCCGACAACTCTGTATCGAAGATAGATTTTTCGATCTTTGTCGAGTAATGAGTGTTTTTAGCCATTTTTGCACGTGGCTTGGCTGCCGCCTCCGCTTTCATCGTCGCTGCCCGCCGCCGCTGCTTCCGCCGCTGCCCTTTCGGCCTCTGCCCTAGCGACCATAATCTTGGTTTTCGCCGTCCTTGCAAGTTCTGCCCTTCGGGCCTGTATCGCATCCCTTTGTGGATTCTTCCCCTTCGGCGACGGTCGTTGTTTCTTCGACGGCATTTTGATTAGAAGAAGATTTGGGAGAAGGAAGAGGGTTTGAGAGAAGAAGAGGGAAAATTCGACCGTCTTATGTGACCTTGGGAAGTGGAAAAAATTAGAATAGTTTTGAGTCTTAAATTAAATTTATTACTATTATTACTAGTATAAGACGGTCGAATTTATTACTATTAAATTTAAAAAACTACTTTCCAAAATTAAATTTATTACTATTATTACTAGTATATACCCATGTGAAATCACTACATAAATCTTTGGGATTTTGAGACCCTAATTTTAAAAACTACTTTCCAAAATTAAATTTATTACTATTATTACTAGTATATATCCACGTGTTCCGTATAAATTATTGAAAAATTTGGCAGAAAAAATGTGGTAAAAACATGTTTATTTAAAAAAATTTGACAACATATTTAAGAATGTGAAGTTTAATCTCAATATTTCCATTTTTCGAATATTTGATTAAATTTTTGAAAATAAGAAGACTATGTACTTGAAAAGAGTAAAATTGAAACACTCAAAGTTGTCCTCTATTTTATTTTGTAATCATATTTAAGATGGATTTGACGGCAAGATTGACGCTGGCAGCATAATCAATTCTATGACGTAACAAGTCATTGATGGGGATATCGTCGCTGATATATGGATTTGACGTAACAAGATTTGTTATAAAGAGCAATGCTATAGTTAGCAAATGGGTGTAAGTTGTAAGAAGGTTGTAAAAGTTTGATTGTAGCCGAAAACAAATTGAGTTAACAAAATATTATATTTCATTAAATCCCAGCTTCGTCGCCGGAACATTCTTCGGAGAAGTATACAAGAGGAGGACAAAAAACTGTAAAAAATGAAGAAAAAAAAGGTCTAGCCCTCACTGGCCTCGCGGAGGATCTCCGCAAAGTCCTGCAGGGTGCGCACACCCGCCCTATGGCATAGGCGGCGAAACGCTTCCCTCTTCTCCAGAGAATCCCGTTCCTCCGGAGTGATCGGCAACAGGTCAAAGTTGGGCGCCGGATGAAGAGGTCGAGCGATGACCTCCAGTGACAACCCGCAGGAGGTCAGGAAGTCCGCAGCCGCTGCCAGCCAGTCATGGGCCGGAGGCGGCGCAGAGGGTGTTCCATGCGGAGAGGCTCGGCGACGACTGGAAGAAGACTCTGGCAATAGTTCCCAACCAGATAATCTTTTTGGAGCCATGTTAAATGTGCAACCTACTCAGATGAATGGGGACCCCTATGTATATATATACACGTTCCTAACCGACTCTTCCTATTCCTTATTGGAAGTTGGGGATATAATGCTACAGTTACAACCAATTGCTTACAACACTCTTACAACCTTCACCCATTGCTGACATGTGGGCCATGGCCCACATGTCAGCAATGGGTGAAGGTTGTAAGAGTGTTGTAAGCATTTGGTAGATGACTTAGCATTATTGATGTCTTTCCAGGCTTAGTTGGTCGTGCTGTTTGGCTTTACATGGAAGGCCTAGGTTCGAGTCTGGTGTTTGGGTTCTGTAGAATTTTTCTATTGTTAACATTTTTTGGGTGCTATTATATGCTTTTAACTTAGTATGGAACAATTTTTGGGACTGTTAATGGCCATTCTCCGTTCATCTAACACAGAGAATGGTACATTTAGGACAGAGAATTGTACATTTAGGACGGCGAATGGTACATTAGGACGGAGAATGGTAAATGTAGGACGAAGAATGGTACATGTAGGACGAAGAATGGTCCATATAGGACGGAGAATGATACATTTAGGACGGAGGTAGGACGGAGAATGATACATGTATGACGGAGAATGGTACATATAAGATGGAGAATGGTACATTTAGGACTGTTCTGTAGGGTTGTAAATTTTAAATAGTTTGGCTGTTTAGGTTTGTTTTGTATCTATATAAATTAGTTTTGAAGGCTCGTGAAGATGAATTAGTTTGGCTGTTAATGGCCATTCTCCGTTCCTCTAACACGGAGAATGGTACATTTTGGACGGAGAATTGTACATTTAGGACGGCGAATGGTATATTTAGGACGGAGAATGGTAAATGTAGGACGGAGAATGATACATGTAGGACGGAGAATGGTCCATATAGGACAGAGAATGGTACATTTAGGACAGAGGTAGAACGGAGAATGATACATGTAGGACGGAGAATGGTACATATAAGACGGAGAATGGTACATTTAGGACTGTTCTGTAGGATTGTGAATTTTAAATAGTTTGGCTGTTTAGGTTTGTTTTGAATCTATATAAATTGGTTTTGAAGGCTCGTGAAGATGAATTAGTTTGGTTGTTTGGCTGTTAATGGCCATTCTCCGTTCCTCTAACACGGAGAATGGTACATTTTGGACGGAGAATTGTATATTTAGGACGACGAATGGTATATTTAGGACGGAGAATGGTAAATATAGGACGGAGAATGATACATATAGGATGAAGAATGGTCCATATAGGACGGAGAATGGTACATTTAGGACGGAGGTAGGACGGAGAATGATACATGTAGGACGGAGAATGGTACATATAAGACGGAGAATGGTACATTTAGGACTGTTCTGTAGGGTTGTGAATTTTAAATAGTTTGGCTGTTTAGTTTTGTTTTGAATCTATATAAATTGGTTTTGAAGGCTCGTAAAGATGAATTAGTTTGGCTGTTTGGCTGTGTAAATAGATTTTAAAGGGTTGTGAAAAAGAAACCAATGTTTTCGTATCGATCACCATTAATTATGGTGAATGGCACTGATACCACTAATATGAGTAGAATTTGCACCGCCAGAATTCATTTTGAATAAGGTAAAATATGTGTTGGGAAATGGCGAAATCTCTTGGATATGATTACACTGAGATGTTGTATTAATGGTAAAATCTGTGTTGGAAAATGTCAAAATCTCAGAAGTGAGCCGTCTTAGGCGTCATTATATCACAGTCCATTTTATTTATAAAAAAATTAATCATGTAAAAAATTAGTATTGACAAAAGTAAAATTTTGTCAAAATGGAGAATCGAACTCATAAAAAATATCTTGTATGTAGACTAGTAAAAAATATAAAAAATGCATACATGCATACATGCATGCTAATGTTTTCACCATTCACCCCAGGAATGATAGAACATATCTAAATCATTATACATCTCGTATACAGGTTCTCCTGGTACTGGGATTACATTATCAAAGGGTTTTTTAAACGTCTGTATTGAATAACAAATTTTCCAGAGTTCGTCGTCGAAGATCACGTTGAAGCACCCACGTATGTAGAGCAGGCGAAGACCCTTGCAGTTGCATATGATAGATCGCAGCGTGTCTCCATTGAACATGTCGAATCCCATATGTAGGTGCTCGAGACGCGGCATCGAATCGGCCACGGCCTTTTCCTCTGTCTCGTTTTTCGTGTCTAGCACGAACATATTCCTGAGCATGAAATTCGGAGGGGGCATGTTCCTACTCAGCTTGACCAGACGGCGACAATACTTTCCGGCGGAAAATATTCCAGTCGACGTGATATAGAGGCAGTAGCTAATGTCGAGTTCTTCCAGCACAGGGAGAAACTCCAAGTGTCTCACGAAAGTTTCATCACTCACGTCGCACTTCGGAATGTGCAGCACCCTTGGAAATTTTCTACTGTATTATAAAAATGGGAAAATATCAATAAAAATTAACAAAAGTATACGTAAAATTTTGTAATAGAAAAAATAAAGTATTAGAATAAGACCAAATAAAATTTTGCACTGGCCTTAAACATGCAAAAGAGAAGGCTGCTTCGTCGAGCTTGTACGCGGAGAGGGACCCTAGATATCCCTCACTGCGAGCCACAAGCTTCATTACGGTGAAACTAATCTCAGCGGTTTGCTGGGTCCTCCGGCACCACTGTACCAAGTCGACGTTAGACCAATAGTCTAAGAGACCGTTGAGCGCCTTCCACCACGAACTGCAAACTGGGGCCACGTTGCACATTACCTCATCCGCCGGCATCCCCGACAGTACTAGTATCATCGAGAGAATCTCGGTAGGGATGACGGCCCATCCGCTGTAGTTGATCTTGCTCATCTCCATTGCAACTGTTCTTCTTCTTCTTTCCTTTGTTTCTCTCTAGTCGGATGGGTTCTCTTCTTTTGAAAAGGCTATTTAACCCCTCGTTTAGGGGGGGTAACCCGCTCGTGGAGGGGTGTGACCGAACAAGGCACGAATCTATTAGAAAATAACGGTAATGCCACTGTATTAATATTAGCAATTAGTCATTTGGGCTCCCAACATATTTGGGTGATGCCATCTCCCATTATGTGGCATCTGACATGGCAGATGACATAACAGCTGACATGGCAGATGACATAACAGCTGACATGGCAAATTTTAACCCCAAAAATTAATTACCCAATTTTTTTAATGTTAATGTTAATGTCAATATTAATATTAATGTTAATGTTAATGCTAATGCTAATGTTAATGTTAATGTTAATATTAATATTAATGTTAATATTAATGTTAATATTAATTATGTTAATTTAATATTAAATTATTTATTTACTATTAATGTTAATTTTAATATTAATTTTATTGTTAAATTTTGTCATGTCAGCTGTAATGTTAGCAACCATGTCATATGCCACATAATGGAAGATGGTATCACCCAAATTTTTTGGGAGCAAATAGCATTTTCGTAATATTAGTTTTAATTATATTGTAAATTTTAAATTAACAGAAAAGCCAATGTAGATTTAATATTAATGCTACTGTAAAATTTTCCCGATCATGCCTCGATACTTACGTTTGTCGACCGAGTTACCGTCTTCATAATTATCAAGTTTTCACCCGAATCATCGTCCTCGCTGGGACGTGATGCCACATTTAATCTGGAGTTGCGCTCGTGCAAGGCAAGATAAGAGATTCACAATAGTGTTTATAGCTCAAATTGATAACATAAGCAGCGGAAGGAAAACGTAGTATACAACAAGAATCTTTTTTATTGATAATGAACTGAAGGTTACAATGGCTCTGAATAGCCCAACTTAACATGCCAATTGGCTACAACGCTTATGATCTCTCTAGCTCACAAAGGAGTAAATTGTTCCATACATTATTCCTCTTTATAACCAACAAGTAGTCTTCGGCTGAACATCTCCATGTCGCAAGTCCGAACGCCAATGCGGTAGCTCCTCTTGAATGCTAAGGACTCCATGCCTCAGCACGTCCAAGCCGAGCCTCGCCTCGAGACGAACATATCCTGAACTTGTCCACTACCGTGTCCCTGCGGCAGATACAGTTAGACATAATCTTAACATAAACATAGTGATCGTGCTCATCTATGTCCCATTTTGCCTAGCCTGCATGGTTAGAACTTTACATAAGAAATCATATCATTTCACTCAACCAACCAACCGTAAACTTAAACATATGCATAAGGGTGGCAGGCCCTGCGCCTGCACCCAGCGCTAATCTCAGCCCACCGGCCCTATCTATATGAAGGTCACGGTGTTTCGCACCGTAATGCATCTTTGGCATCCTTATGTGTAAGACTATGATGGCTTCGATACGGGATGCTAGCCCAATATCCGAAGGATCCCAAACTTACTGATATCATAGCTTATCACAACACTGGACGGTCGCAACCCGTCCTAATGATGTGCACCATAAATACCATACATAATTCCCTCCTTTGAACTACTCGGTTGAATTAAGATGATGTGCACCATAAATACCATACATAAATACCAACACTGGACGGTCGCAACAATATAATAGCTTATTGGGTATACTATATTGATATTGCTTGTCCTCCATTCGGAGTTGACCGTTCTCGACAGGTTTTGATATTATAACTGTTGTCAGATAGTAGAACTAGACAGCGTTCTACGTCGTTTCTGCGGTGTAGGCTGGGATGCTGTCACGCACTCATGCCCTTACTCCGGGTACGGGTCGTAATAGGGTGTGTGAAAAAGGAACAATATCGCTACCGATTCGGTTGGGACCGATAGGTCGAAATCGGCCGGGTCGATCGAACGGAAACGGTTGAATTAAGATCCATTCCACGTTATGGAATGGCTTCTCTGGAACCAAGTCCCATATTCAGCGGGTTGCAGTTGATCACATAGGCGACGTCAGCGCAGCCAACCAGTCGCTCGTTTGAAGCAAGTTTAAGGCGAGTGGCTGACCTCCTTCGTCTAGTCCCTCTTCGATGTCACTGGCATCACAAGCCATCCCGGACGTATAGCTTTGTTAATCGGGGTCCTTTCAACGCAAGTAGCTAGCTCCGATGCAAGTCCCCGCTTGTAGTGCCCCGTCCCGCTCAGTCAATCGGCAGGATCAAAATGCCAACGGCGTTCGGACTTAGCCTTGCAACGGCTTCTCCAAGACATCGCTCGGTCAAAGCGACCGCTCGCTCAGGTAGGATAGTTTCGGTGAACTTGCCTCATCTTAGCCTTCACATAATAAATTGCTTGTTTTTAACTTGCACAAGTAGGCTTAATAATACTACCAAAATTTATCGTTTTAGCGACGGCCACATCCGTCGCTAAACCGACGGTAATTACTATTAGCGACCGATAACCGACGGATTTTGGCCAAAAAAATCCGTCGGCAATCAGCTCATCGCTAATAACGTTCCGTCGCTAAGTTTTCGTCACATGACGGAATAGCGACGGATTGTCGATATCACAATACGAAGCATTAGCGACGCATTTCCGACGGACTGTCGTCCATTTCAACTATTAAGTACTGAACTGTGTAGACAATAGCGACGTAACATTCCGTCGGTAACCCGTCGTAACAGCGTATCAGATTGTATCGTTCCGTCGCTAATCCGTCGGTATTCGTCGGTAACTAACGACGGATTGGCGACGGCGTTCTGACTGGCTATCCGTCGATCGGGTTCTGGAAATGCTTGGCATTTCCAGCACCATGGCGACGGAAGAGTAGTCGCTATTCCGTCGATATATATCGACGAAATAGCGACGGCTTAACCGTCGATCTTGTTCTGGAAATTCTTGTTATTTCCAGAACAAGGGCGACGGATAGGTCGTCGCTATTCCGTCAAACAATATACCTTACCGACGGATAATCCGTCGACCATCTGTCGCTACCTGGGAACATTTTCAAATATCCAGTTAGCGACGGAATAACCGTCGAAAAGTAGTCGGAAATTGGTGGTGACCGTCGCAAAACGGTCACAAGTCTGTCGCTAACTGAGAATATTTTAAAAAAAATTACAGCGCTTTCCCCGTTCGTAAAAAATTTGCATAAACCAAACCAATATATAATGCACACCAATTATCCAACAATCACATAGACCAAATATATTATGCACACCAATTATCCAAGAATCACATAGACCAAATATGCACATACGAATTTAATGCACACCAATTATCCAAAAATTATATAGACCAAACCAAATTAATATAAAATAGACATCAATTATCCGGAAGAGTAACCTAATATCCATCGTTATAATCCGACCATTGCACAAATATTCCAAATTTTCACAAATATTTCAAAACACATAGGAAAGAGTTGGCCAGTTACAGTAACCTAATATCCATCGCTGGCGACCGATCATAGCACAAATATTCCAAAATTTTCACAAATATTCCAAAACACATAGGAAAATCGACTTTGGCCTCAACAAAGACCACAAGTCAGACGATGAATCCTCACAGCTAGGGATGATAGTTGCGTTGAGGCATGTACCATTCTATCAGCCACTTTGCATACGAAAGCTCAATCTGGTTGAGGTCTTCTGTAGGGACAGAAGGGTCGGTCCCGATGCTACTACTCTCTGACGGTGGCTCCTCCTTAGCTTCAAGCTTGGGAGCAATCTCTTCCCTGATGGTCATCGGTTCTTCCTTGACCTCGACCTTTGGTAACACCTTCTCCTTAACAGTCACCGGCTCTTGTTTGACGACGGAGACTTCCTCCGTGTCGACCTCCAAGGGTTTCTTGCCTCGACCCCTTCCTCGACTAGCAGCACCACCTCGACGAGTCCTAGGAGCCATCTTTCTGACAACAGAAATTTTCATATAGGGTAAAGAAATTTACTCAAGTTATAAAAGTTGTGACGTTGGTTTTTTGCGTTCATCATCATTAGAGGGAGCAGCACTGGAAAAGTTGTGACGTTGGTAGCATGAGAGAGTAAAAATCTGTATCACAAGACTAACAGAATTACTATGTAATCATGTACTCACCAATAACAGGATGTAACTGGAGTCGTTGGGCCTATCGTGCAGTAATTTGTGGATCCGCTGGTATAGGCCAGATGTACTTAGTATCTAGTGTATCAGATTAGTATCGGTCTATCGGTTTGGTATAGGACGTATCATATTGGTATTGGCCTTAACAAATTGGTATCGTCCTATATTCGATATGTACATGTATCGGCCGAATAGCTAGGATTCATATTGGTCTTATCGATTTGGTATCAGTCATATCCGATAGGTATCGGCCGTGTTGGATTAGTATAGACTATTTCGGATTAGTATCATGGAAGGTTTAGTAACAACTGTACTTGGATTTCTCTCTTCTCGAGCTAGAATACCATTGCAAGAGAATCACCATATCGTGATTGGCCAGTTACAGTAACATACATACTTCCTTTTCCATCAGAAAAAGTGAGATTGAAAAGGAAGTATGTATGTTCTGTAACTGGCCATCTAAGCTCTCGTGACTCTCTTGCAATGGTAATCTAGCTCTAGAAGAGAGAAATCCAAGTACAGTTGTTACTAAAACTTCCATGATACTAATCCGAAATGGTATGTAATAATCCAACACGGCCGATACCTATCGGATATGACCGATACCAAATCCATAAGGCCAATATGAATCCTAGCTATACGGCCGATACATATCGGATAGGACGATACCAATTTGCTAAAACCAATACCAACCGATACAGCCCATACCAAACGATAGATCGATACTAATCCGATACGGTCAATACTTATAAGTACCTACGGTCCAGGAGGTTGATCCGCTAGTACATCCATGTACGAACAACGAAGTAACGATCCATTTCAATTTGGATGTGAAAATCTGTATCGTAAGACAAACTAAACATAATCAGTTCTATTTCACATGCTTAATTGCCAAGTATGGGAACGAATGGCTCAGAACACAACCCAAAATTCATTCTAGCATACATTAGTGTGAATCATCTACGTTTTGTACATATAGTGTAGTATATGTTCTTATCGTATCTAGTATCTGAAGGATGTAACAGAATCAAGATGAACTCATATAATGTTTACAGTCTTGGTCTCAACTGTCTTCGATTCTATGATCCCATGTCTTAGGTTAAATAAATCACTAACCTCATCACGGTGAGTCTTGGTGTAGCACTCAAATGTGGGGCACCCGTTAATTCGTCGAGGTTTTAAATCATCGACATTGAGTTTTAAACCCTCACGTAGCCTTTCTGCTTCACATCTAGGGTCGAGCAGCATCTTCTTGCAAGCTTCGGTCTCCAGATACTTAGTGTCAAGATTCTGGACACTTTCGTAGAGCATGTCAACGCATCCTAGCATCAATTTAATCTTGATTGCCAAGTAGTAATCTTGTAATTTAAAGTAGTAATCTTGTAATTTAATGTTGGAAGAACATGCAAGTAGTAATCTTGTAATTTATGTAACATAATGTAGTAATCTTGTAATTTAAAGTTGGAAGAACATGCAAGTAGCCTTATAGTTTCTGCCTCACCAGTCGAATGACTTAATTGCCAAGTATCAAAACGAATGGCTCAGAACACAACCCAAGATTCATTCTAGCATACATTAGTGAGTTCATCTTGATTTTGTTACATCCTTCAGATACTATATACGATAAGAACATAGATGATTCACACTAATGTATGCTAGAATGAATCTTGGCTTGTGTTCTGAGCCATCCGTTCTGATCAAGCATCTTCCTTCTCCTCTCCTCCACCATGGCTCTGAACCAATCTGCTCCTCCCTACTTCCCTTCTTTTTATTTGACTCTCTCAGCCACATATGACATCCAGCTCAAGTGTAGAGTCGGGGGAGAAGAAGTAGACAGGAAGAGGAGGGGGAAGCAGTACAGCCGGCGGCATGACCCGGAGGAAGTACATAGGTTTTCTTCAACAGCCGTAGGAGAACTATAAGGATATATCTTTTCATAACATATCACCTTGTCAAAGACCCTTAATGTGACAACCATGTTACCGCGGTGTCGGAAGACTAACATGTCATAATTTTCTAAGCCGTGTATTTGACATAATCCTCCAAACTCTTTCCTGCTATGTAATAATGCAAGATTACTATGTAGGAGGAAAGAGTTGGGAAGATTATGTCAAAACACACGGCTTAGAAAACTTATGATATGTTAGTCTTCCGACACCGCGGTAACATGATATTCACATAAAGGGTCTTTGACAAGATGACATGTTGTAAAAAGATATATCCTTATAGTTCTCCTACGGCTGTTGAAGAAAACCTATGTACTTCCTCCGGGTCATGCCGCCGGCTGTGCTGCTTCCCCCCTCCTCTTCCTGTCCACTTCTTCTCCTCCGACTCTACACTTGAGCTGGATGTCATATGTGGCTGAGAGAGTCAAATAAAAAGAAGGGAAGTAGGGAGGAGCAGATTGGTTTAGAGCCATGGTGGAGGAGAGGAGAAGGAAGATGCTTGATCAGAACGGATGGCTCAGAACACAAGCCAAGATTCATTCTAGCATACATTAGTGTGAATCATCTATGTTCAGCATATATGGTGTAGTATATGTTCTTATCGTATCTAGTATCTGAAGAACGTAACAGAATCAAGATGAACTCACTAATGTAATACTAAGACATCATCTACTACTATATAAGATATAGTGATAGGTTGTCGTATCATCATTGCCGAGGGATGAGGGTCGGAGGACAGGCAACTTTATCTACAGCTACATAGTTTCTGCCTCGCCAGTCGAATGGCTGCAGGGACTATGTCCTGATCACCATGTCGTACCGTAGACTAATGCAAATGGAGCTGAAAATATTCGTCGTTAACCGGTCACTAGTCCGTCGGTAACTGAGAATTTTTTTGAAAAAAAAATTGTAGCACTTTTCCTGTTCACAAAAATATGCATAAACCAAACCAATATATAATGCACACCAATTATCCAAGAATCGCATAGACCAAATATGCACATACGAATTTAATGCACGCCAATTATCCAAGAATCATATAGACCAAACCAAATTAATATAAAATAGACATCAATTATCCTGAAGAGTAACCTAATATCCGTCGTTATAATTCGATTTATCTTTAAGTGTAAGAACGGATGGCTCAGAACACAAGCCAAGATTCATTCTAGCATACATTAGTGTGAATCATCTATGTTCTGTACATATGGTGTAGTATATGTTCTTATCGTATCTAGTATCTGAAGAACGTAACAGAATCAAGATGAACTCAATAATGTAATACTAAGACATCATCTACTACTATATAAGATATAGTGATAGGTTGTCGTATCATCATTGCTGAGGGATGAGGGTCGGAAGACAGTCAACTTTATCTACGGCTACATAGTTTCTGCCTCGCCAGTCGAATGGCTGCAGGGACTATGTCCTGATCACCATGTCGTACCGTAGATTAATGCAAATGGAGCTGGAGCCAAAATACAGAAACCAAAATACAGAATCAAATTTCTGGGACGGATGGCTCAGAACACAACCAACCGGAGAGAATACTCTGAGAGATCCATCTGAGTAGGACGTATACTCTGACAGATCACCTTTACAAGAATGATATCAGTAGTGGGATTGAGTGCTGGAGGGGATATTATCAGAGTATACGTCCTACTCAGATGGGTCTCTCACCGTTACTATTTTTTTCTGACAGCATGGTGGATGTGCTCTGTCAACAGATTCTTGCTCCGAGCCAAAACTTTGTCCCGGAGCTCAAGTCGACATCCTTGGTGTAGAGCTCGAGTGAGAGGTTCCTGACAGCATGGTGGTCTCCTTTGTCAAAGTATCCATGCTCGTCCCACAACCAATATGGGATGAGCACGGATACTTTGACAAAGGAGACCACCATGCTGTCAGGAACCTCTCACTCGAGCTCTACACCAAGGATGTCCACTTGAGCTCCGGGGCAAAGTTTTGGCTCGGAACAAGAATCTGTTGAGGGAGCACATCTACCATGCCGTCAGAAAAAATTAATAACGGTGAGAGACCCATCTGAGTAGGACGTATACTCTGATAATATCTCCTCCAGCACTCAATCCCACTACTGATATCATTCTTGTAAATGTGATCTCTCAGAGTATACGTCATACTCAGTTGGATCTCTCAGAGTATTCTCTCTTGTTGGTTGTCGTATCATTATTGCCGAGGGATGAGAGTCGGAAGACAGTACAAATAGCCTAATACAAAAACAACTCAATATGTAGTCCAATACAAATAGTCTAATACAAAAACAACCCAATACAAATAGTCCAATACAAATAAGTACTAATAGCTAATGATAACCACGCTGCTCACGCAAACGCTCAGTGATACGTTCACGCAACCACCTCGAAAAAGCAAGATTTTTGGCGCGTGGAGAGCTGTCGTCCCTTGCAAGGACTGCATGAAGAGTCCTCTCGGTCTCACTAGCTACCGGTGCTGGATGAATAGAACTCCCGGTCTCACTAGCAACCGGTGCCACTTCCTCCTTAACTGTAGGAGGAGCCACCTCAGCATTCACTATTTTCCTCAAACGACGTGCCGCTCCTCGGGTCATGGGTGCCATCTAGTAAGATCGATAGTCACAAATAATATAATTGTAACATAAGCAAGCTAACTAAAGGAACCATCATGTAATTTGAGTACATTTTCGAAAGCCGATAAAGTATAAAAAATTTGATTTTTTGCCAAGTGTGAGAATGGATGGCTCAGAAGACAACCCAAGATTCATTCAAGCATACATTAGTATAAATTATCTATGTTCTGTACATATGGTGTAGTATATGTTCTTATCGTATCTAGTATCTGAAGAATGTAACAGAATCAAGATGAACTCACATAATGTAATACTAAGACATCATCTACTACTATGTAAGATATAGTGATAGGTTGTCGTATCATCATTGCCGAGGGATGAGGGTCGGAGGACAGTCAACTTTATCTACGGCTACATAGTTTATGCCTCGCCAGTCGAATGGCTGCAGGTACTATGTCCTGATCACCATGTCGTACCGTAGATCAAATGGAGCTGGAACTGGTGCCAAAATACAGTACTACTTCACCATGTCGTACCATTTTACTCTCTCTCTCCTCTCCCCCCTCCGGCGCTTTCACTCTCTCCGGCGCTCTCACACTACTAATTCTTATGTGTTTTAAGTGTGAGAATGGATGGCTCAGAACACAACCCAAGATTCATTCTAGCATACATTAGTGTGAATCATCTATGTTCTGTATACATATCGTGTAGTATATGTTAACCTTATCGTATCTAGTATCTGAAGGACGTACGTATCAGAATCAAGATGAACTCACTAATGTAATACTAAGACATCATCTACTACTATATAAGATATACTGATAGGTTGTCGTATCATCATTGCCGAGGGATGAGGGTCGGAGGACAGGCAACTTTATCTACGGCAACATAGTTTCTGCCTCGCCAGTCGAATGGCTGCAGGGACTATGTCCTGATCACCATGTCGTACCGTAGATTAATGCAATTAATGGAGCTGGAAATATCCGTCGCTAACCGGTAACTAGTCCGTCGCTAACTGAGATTGTCACATACACATATGTATATCACAGCTAGATGTATAGATATATACATCTATATAAAAGCACACAACTGATAGAACTCGCACTGTCCTTGAGACAGTGAACATATACACCATGAATCCAAACCCCATATATATTCACATTTACTAATCCAAACACCACCAAACTAATGGAACACCCAATATGGAAAACACATTATTTAGCCAATATATAAACTCAGATGAATTTGAGAACCAAAGCCACCCGCCGCCCCCGACCAAAGCCCACCGCCCCAAGCCCGCCGCCCAGTAGTTCGGTTGCATATATATATGAAGAGTGCTTATGGGTGTGCGTCGGTTGCAAATAGCCCCGACGCACCCGCCCCAAGCCAGCCGTCCAGCCCCCGACGCCGCCGCCCCAAGCCCACCGCCCAGCCCCCGACCCAAGCCAGCTGTCCAGCCCCCGACGCCCCCGCCCCAAGCCAGCCGCCCAGCCCCCGACGCCTCCGCCACAAGCCAGCCGCCCAGCCCCCGACGCTGCCGCCCCAAGCCCACCGCCCAGCCCCCGACCCAAGCCAGCCGCCCAGCCCCCGACGCCCCAACCCCAAGCCCGCCTCCCAGACCCCGATGCCCCCGCCCCAAGCCCACCGCCCAGACCCCGACCCAAGCCAGCCGCCCAGCCCCCGATGCCCCAACCCCAAGCCCGCCTCCCAGACCCCGACGCCCCCGCCCCAAGCCCACCGTCCAGACCCCGACGCCCCAACCCCAAGCCCGCCTCCCAGACCCCGACGCACCCGCCCATCCCCCGACGCCCCAACCCCAAGCCCGCCTCCCAGACCCCGACGCCCCCGCCCCAAGCCCACCGCTCAGACCCCGACCTAAGCCAGCCGCCCAGCCCCCGACGCCCCAGCCCCAAGCCCGCCGCCCAGCCCCTGCCGCCCCCGCCCCAAGCCCACCGTCCAGCACCCGACCCAAGCCAGCCGCCCAGCCCCTATACGACACCGCGAGAGAGAGAGAGAGAGGAGAGAGAGAGAGAGATCGAGAGAGAGAGAGAGGAGGTTACCTTCGGAAGAGAGAGAGGAGAGGACGCCGACGCCGACGACGACACCGACGCCGATCACCGAAGCCGACACCGGCGAGAGAGAGAGAGAGAGAGAGAGAGAGGAGAGAGAGTAAATTTGGGGGGAATGCAAAAAGTTCCCCCCGCTGTTTCATTTAAAGTCTGGTACGTATATATAGCGACGGACTAGCGACTGGTAAAACACCATTGTCCAGCAGTCGCCTTTTTTGATAAGTACCGACTGAATATCCGTCGCTACGTAGTCGAAGATATGTTCCGCCAATTCTCTACACATTTCCCGCCAAATAATCGACTACGTAGCGACTACGGTAAATCCGTCGCTATAATACCGACACTCTAGCGATGGATGTGCGACCTTTCCTCCCCCTAAAATTAAAATAAAAATGGCAAAGGCGTGTAGTCGGTAATCCGTCGCTGAGCGGCCACGAAACCGTCGCTAATACCGACAAAAAAATTCTGTCGCTAAAAATTCGTCGCTAAATGAGTGTATTTTGGTAGTGTAATAAAAGAGATGAATCCACATAGCTAAAGGGAATAATCCCGACGAGTCGAATTGAGTAAGAATATGGAAAGGTCCAACAGTCGGCTTAGAGTTGGTGCACGACGTGCTTTGAAAATAACACTCGATCCTTCGTCCCGTGGCTTGGAAGAAGGAAAGTCGGTTGAGTAGGCAAAGTATGAACGTAGCCTAAGTCATAGGCGTCGCCCGCATGAATGCTTCATAAAGCATGCACGATCCCGTCATCCAAGGCTTGGCATAGCCTTGGCTTGCCCATGAGTTAAGTTGCATTGAGCGGCTTGTGACCTAAGTCTTGGCACCCGAGTGACTTGGTCGTTTAAGTTGGATGCTTGCACGACACGATCCGTTAAGGCAAAGCTTGACGCAGCCTTTGCTCGTTAAGTTGTTGCGAAGTTAAGTTAGGCAAAGTTATGCCGGTCGACCTAAGATATACAAGCACTGTCCCGCTCCTTCGCGGTTTGTCAAGTTAAGCAGTCCTACGATCTCAAGGCCCGTCGACTTAGGCAGGAGTGGCACACAGAGCACGATTGTCTTAAGGCACGATGCACGAGCTTAGTGTTTAAGGCGAGGATCACAATTGATTCAAAGTGAGTTTTGAGAAAGGACTATCAAATAGGCATTCATGAGTTGAACCAAATGATAGGGTAACAAGAAAGGAAATGCTCGTGACCGTGGGTCGTCGAGGGGTCTCAAGGAAAGGAATGCTCGCGACCGTGGGTCGTCGACGGGTCTCCTAGGTCGAAACGGTCCCGTGGCCCCGGGTTGCTGATCGAGGAAACTACCGCCTTGTCGACAAGTTGTCCATAACCGTGCGAAGACATATTTTCCTTTTAGTTAATAAGACATAGCCTACATTATCTTTGAAAACTCAATCCCTTTCCCGTGTTTGTGTCCTTGCATTTATCCTTTCATTCGCAACAACATTATCGATTTACCTAGGAAGGGGGTCGAGAAGAGGAGGGTCAGCCACTCACCTTGAGTTTACTTCAGGCGAGAGAATGGATCTTAATTCAACCGTTCCCGTTCGATCGAGTCAATCGATCCCGACCTATCGGTCCCGACCGAATCGATAGCGACAGTGTTCCTTTCTCGCGCACCCCGTGGACAGAGTACGGGGCACGATGTAGGGACGGGGCACTACAGCTATAGACTAAGATGTCGTCTATGAACACTATCACGAACTGATCCAAATAGTGCATGAAGATACGATTCATGGGGTCCATGAATACGGCTGGCACACTGGTCGCTCCAAATGGCATAACAAGGAAATCCCAATGTCCATACCTTGATCTGAATAATGTTTTCTGGATGACTTTCTCTCTGACTCTGATCTGATGGTACCCTCATGACCGCAAGTCAATATTCGAGAATACAGCCTCTCCCTTGAGCTGATCAAATAAGTCATCAATGTACGATAATCAACACATAATCTTGACGTACCATCCTTCTTCTTCACAAGAAGCATCGGTGCTCCCCAAGGCGATCCAATAGCACGAATGAATCCTTTGGTTCTGAGTTCTTCAATCATTTTATACAAGATTTCCAACTTTGAAGGTGCCATCCTGTAGACTCTCTCCGATCCTGGTGCCGTCCCTGGAATCAAGTCGATGGTGAAAACTCTGCCTCACCAGAAATGAAAACTCTACCGCACCGGGAATACCAAAAATAATCCTGCCAATATGGCAGTCTATTCTTGTGTATTGCTCCTTCAACCAATCCATTCCTAGGCCAAGGGATCGATTCGGCCCGCAGCAAAAGGGTCATCGTCTAACCCAGCTATAGTCCTTGATGGCTTGACATTGCCAGTGGCCTTCATACCCTTTCACTGCTTAACAAATGCACGTGACACGGGACGGTGCTTGCTATACTTCGATAGCCCAACAAAACTCTTTTCTAATGTGTTCGTGCAACGACTTGACAAGCAAGGGCTACGTCAAGCCTTGCATCGAGGGAACGTGCTGTGCACGCGTTCGACTTGAACAATCAAGTTCTTTGGGTGCATAGACTTAAGCAAGAAGCAGTGAAATACGACTTAAACTATGGGACAAGCGAATGTTAATATTAATTGTAGTTCCAATTACATTTTAAATAAAAAGAATGCAATTTTAACTTTAACTAGTTTTAAGTAAATGTTAAATCAAAAACTATTTTAAATTTTAGTATTAATATTAGTTTCAATAATATTGTAAATTTTAAATTAACAGGAATGCCACGGTATTAGAAACCTAGCTAGCTGATGTCACGTTGCTCGGGGCTCGATTAGTGTTCATCTAAACTCGTACGTACGAACTAGTTATTAGTAATGATAACCAAAAATTGAATTTTAAGTTTAAAATCTAGTCATCTCCCACACTCTCTCTTTCTCTCTCTCTCTCGGGTTCTCTCTCACAGGTTGTGTTCCTTACACAACAGATCCTGTAGCATTAAATGCTCTACATGCGTTATCCTACACAATTTAATAATAAACATTGATACCATATCATTAGAAGAGTAAAAGTTGTCTTAGAAGTCGTAAAAAATTACTTTGTATTGTCTTCTCAATACTTTTTTGCATTGAAGATGACTTTTTAAACTTATTGTCATTTATGAATATAGCCGCCTATGCAAGTTATTGTCTTCTGCCTCATGCCACATAGGATACACAACACATAACAAGACAATAGGGTTTCGTAGCATTAAATGCTGCTGCATGCATTATCCTATAGAAGAGGGCCACGTGGAGATTGCTGTTGCATGCTTCCTAATGCGTTATTAGCTACACAATTTAATAATATATGTACCCAGAAGACGAGAAAGTTGTTTTGTTGGAAGTTGTTTCCTTAAAATTATGCTTGCTCCTAGAATCACTCAAGATTTTTCATGAGCCATCAAAAGAGGGCCACGTAGCGGAGTTACAAAAAAGACGAAAAGGTTGTGTTATTGCCTTGCTGGAAGTTATTTCTTCCTGAATAATGCTTTTTGTACCTCCAAATTGCACTTTCAAACTGTCCATCCTTACGTGGCAGCTGACGTGATATGTTGATCTGGCAGCTGACGTGGCAATTTTTTTAAATAAAACTAAAAATAAAAATTAATATTAAAGTTAATATTAACATTAACATTAACATTAATATTAATATTATCGTTAACATTAACAATAATATTAATATTAACATTAACCTTAACATTAATATTAACATAAATTAATATTAACATTAAATTAACATTGATATTAACGTTAAATTATTATGGAGAAAATTGGGTAGTTAACTTTTTGGATTAAAATTTGCCATGTTATCAGTCATGTCAGATGACACACACTATTATTTAACATGCCACATCAGATGGGAGGGCTATATATTAGAGGGACAATTTGGAGGTACGAATATAGCATTACTCTTTCTTCTTGTATTATTTTTTGTCCTTCGTTTCTTCTGCTGGTTTCTAACACACTCTATTTTCTTCAACGTCGACGTCACATGGAGAAAGTGATGAACGTGTGGAAGATTTAGTCGATGAAGAAAGCTTCCTTTCAAGAGGACTGTCAGATGATTTGGATGATGAACAAAGTTTGGAAGATGTTAACTTAGGAGACAGTAAAGAACAAGATGAAGAAAATGATGGAAGAATGCATCATAACAACGACGACGACATCAACGCAAACAACGAAATGTTATTTTGCATCACCCTTTCTAATGGATTTAAGAAATGCATTATATTTTTACATCTATTTCTCATGTTTATTTTGTTTTATTCTGTTCTTAGGGATGACGGTGAATCTCCATTGGATTTCGATGCAGTGACGATGAAAAAAATATTGCAGTCTGCCAACATTAACAAAGATCCAAAACACCTCTTAGAAGAAGATATTGTCAGTCTGCAGTTCAACTCTATTGAAGAAGCAGAGACATTCTACCGGATATATTCAAAAGCATATGATTTCAGTATTAGAAAGAACGAGGTAAAGAAAAACAAATCTGGGATGGTGATGATCCGTAGTTGGTGTTGTTCGAATACGGGATTCAGACACAAGAAATACAAGGAAGCTCCAAAAAGGGTTCGTGAGCCAAGAAGTGAAAGCAGAAGTGGTTGTAAAGCAATTTTTTGTATTGGGTACACCCATAAAATAAAGATGTGGTCCGTCAAAAAATTTCATGTACATCACAACCATAACCTGGCGAATGATTATGAAACAGTTTTTTTGAGATCCCATCGTACGATATCACCCGCAGAGTTGGAAGAAATTAAGCTTATAAAGCAATCAGGTATGGGGACTGGACAGATATGGAATTTAATTGTCCAGAAGAAAGGTGGCTGGGATAAGGTTGGATGGACGAGAAAGGATTTATACAACGCTCTAGCTCAAGATAGTAGAGCACTAGACGATGTTCATGCTACGACAACACTTACATTTCTTCAATCTAAGGAGGGCAGTGACCCAGATTTCTTCTACGCGTACATGGTAGACGAAGATTTCAGATTGACCCATCTCTTTTGGGCTGACGGTGCATGTCGATTCGATTATGAATTATTTGGAGATTCACTAGCATTCGATTCTACATATAAAACAAATAGAAGTCAAATGCCGTTGGTGGTTCTAGTGGGTACAAACAATCATACGATGACTTGTGTGTTTGGGTTTGTAATGATCCATAATGAGACTGCAGAGACATATTCTTGGGTTCTAGAAAAATTCCTAAAGTGTATGAATGGCAAATTACCAGTGACAGTTCTCACGGATGGTTGCAGATCCATGAATAAAGCAATTGAGGATTTAATGCCCAGCGTAGTTCATCGAACGTGCTCATGGCATATCCTAAACAATGCTGCCAAACATGTACACCGAGAGGGTTTTCATAATAAACTGAATCTTTTGATTAAAAGGTACATCGCACACTTGCTACTTTACTTTGAAGTATGTTGTTGTTACAATATCACAACTTTAGTTACTGTTCATGTTTTCTAAACAGGTACTATTCAGTCGATGAATTTGAAAACCGTTGGCAGCAGATGCTAACAGATTATAATATAGAGAACAATGAGTGGACCACTGCATTGTACAGAACGAGGGAGCGATGGGCGGACACATTCCTACGTGGAAATTATTTTGGCGGTTCTACTGCAACAAATAGATGTGAATCTATGAACGCATTTTTGAAAAGGTTTTTGAATGAGAAGCTGCCACTATGGAAGGCCCTTCAAAATTGTGACTACGGTTTGGCGGCCTTACGTTACGGCCAGATGGGTAAGCATGTCAATGATAAACTCTCAACACCAGTTGTGAATCAAACTAGCATGGTCGTAATAGAAGGTAAATTTGTCGCAATTTACACTAAAATGATGTTTTAGATGTAAGGAAGAAAATCATCCGTTCTGATGCATATACTGTTATCCATCATCACATCATAAGAAAGTTAGAAGTTTGTACTGTCCAAAAGTATATGTCGCCAAACAGTGTCAATCGGAAGGTTACATTTGATCCGGCCGACAAAATCATAAATTATGAATGCTTGTGGATGGAGACCAAGGGGATTCCTTGTAGGCATATTTTTTCAGCAATGAAGAGATTGCAAATTGGAGATATTCCAAAGAACTTGATAAAATCTCGTTGGCTCAAGGATTACAAAGAGAGTTATCTCTCCGGACCTGGCTCAGAAAGAAGATTCATCCACCCAGACAGTATTGAGAGCAGAAGGTATGGTGGTATTCATGAACAAGTTAATCTGTTTACGTACTATTGTAAAAAAATCAAGCAAAATTCAAGAGAGGGGAACGGAGTTGATGTCGTCTGTTCTGATGGAGTTGAAAGAAATGGTGACCGATATTGGTGAAGAAGAACAAATGGTAGCTGATGCAGTTCATGGAGTGCATGAAGTTTTAAAAGAGCCAAATCCGATAGCAACAAAAGGAAGGCCTTCTCAAGGAAAATTAAGCCAGCCTACAGAAAGTCAGCCTATCCCGAAGCCTAGAGTATGTAGAGTCTGTAAAAAATTGGGTCACGATTTTCGTAATTGTAAAGTACGAAAGCTAAATAGCGACAAAGAGCAAATGGAATAAAATGAAACGTCGTTGACTTAAGACAATGTCTTTCTTATGTGGCAAGATGTCATTCACACGAGACAATTAGATAAAAAATATTTTCTCCAATACAAAAGTTTGAAAAGACAATTAGATAAAAATGGAGAATATCAAATTCCAAGTTCAAAACGAAGAATATCAAAAATGGAGAAAATATGTTCTCCGTGCAGTTCAAAACGGAGAATATCATTCTCCGTTTCAAATGACACGGAGAATATCATTCTCTGTTTCAAATTAAAATGGAGAATGAACATTCTAATGTGTTTTTAACACTGAGAATCTTATTCTCCGTTTCAAATTAAATGGAGAATGCCGTTCTCCGTTCCAAATTAAACGGCGAATAGAATCCTCAATCGTTTTAATACTGGGAACGGCATTCTCCGTGCAGTTCAAAACGGAGAATATATTTCTCTATTACAAATGAAACGGAGAATATCATTCGCCGTTTCAAATTAAAACGGAGAATGAACATTCTAATGTGTTTTTAACACTGGGAATGCTATTCTCCGTGTAATTCAAAACGGAGAATTCTATTCTCCGTTTAATAAAACACGGAGAATGCTATTGTGGTGTCGTGGTTACAATGCTAGACTTGTATTTAAGAGGTCATTGGTTCAAATCTTGACTATAACAAAATTTTGTTTTATTTATACTTTTTTTTAAGTTATGTATGGGGCCCATTTAAAAGGGAAAAAACTTTGATACAGGAGAGAAACTTTGATAACTTTGATACAGTAGGGGGTATCAAAGCTTTGATACCCCCTATGTATGACATGTGGGCCATCTCAAAATTTATGTATATATATATGTATATATATATATATGTTTATACGTTTTACAAAGCAGTAGGGGCCCACATGTCATATATAGGGGGTATCAAAACTTTGATACCCCCTACTGTATCAAAGTTTTGATATCCCCTATGTATGACATGTGGGCTCTCTCAAAATTTATGTGCATATATATGTGTACACATTTTATAAAGCAGAAAGGGCCCACATGTCATACATAGGGGTATCAAAACTTTGATACCCCCTACTGTATCAAGAAAAAAAACATTTCTATACAGTAGGGGGTATCAATGTTGGCAGAATTCGAAGGGGCAGATTCATTGGTATTAATGACATATAAATGGCAGTATTTGGGAGAGTTTGTTCTAGTCTTACTTAGCTTTACTTGAGAAGGGGCAAATGCATTGGTATTGATGGAAATTAATTGAATTGAATTCGAAGTGGCTGCCACTTGGCGCATGAGTCCGAGTTATTCCATGCCTATAAATGGCAGTAGTGTAGGGAGAGTTTGTTCTCATCTCACTTAGCTTTTCTTGTGGAGATGGACTCTACCGATCCCCCGCCTTGGCAAGACGCTTTCCTCTTGGTTGTCGATCTCCTCGTTCGAAGAAGCTTTGGTGGTGAAGTCCTTCAGAAGACTGAGATGTGCCTGGGTTTGGATTTATTGCCAACCCATGCTCTGTCGAAGTGCCCGCACGTTGATTGGCTCGGACTATGCACGGTGTTCCTTTGCCGCAAGGAGTTCATTTCTTCAACGTGTTCCATTGGTCCAACGCTGCACGGTGGTGAAGTCCTTCAGAAGACTGAGATGTGCCTGGGTATGGATTTATTAACAACCTACGCTCTGTCGAAACGCCCGCACGTTAATTGGCTCGGACTATGCACGGTGTTCCTTTGTCGCAAGGAGTTCATTTCTTCGACATGTTCCAGGATGAAGAAGGATACCTTTGCACGGTGCTCTGCCTCAAGGAATTTTTTCCTTAGTGAGTTCCTTTGCTCGGACGATGTACGATGAAGTGACTTGCCTCAAGGAGTCATCCAACGGTTCCTATGCTCTGACGATGCACGATGAAGAACATCTACCACGTGGACACGAACTGAAAGACGACAGAGAACAACACTCCTCCTTGACAGTCGAAGCTTTCAATTAAGATGTGTCTGGGTTTGGATTTATTGCCGACCCACACTCTGTCAAAGCGCTCGCACTTTGATTCGCTCTGACTATGTACGGAGTTCCTTTGTTCATGGATTTCCATTGCTCTGACTATGCACGGAGTTCCTTTGTTCAGTGAGTTCCATTGCTCTGACGATGCACGATGAAGTAATTTGCCTCAAGGAATTTCTTTGCCTCAAAGAGTTCCATTGCTCTGCGATGCCCGCACACAGCTCACATTCAACTTTTTTCTTGATAGTAGAATTTTATGTAGTATTTCATACTTTCATAATGTAAATGTAACTCAAAAAGTCAAACTTTTCGTGGTTTTCACAATGTAAATGTAACTCAAAAAGGATTTTATTATAAAAGACAGCAGAGCAGACGTTATAAAAGACAGAAGTTCTCTTGAAATCTAATTCTTAGCCTATACCAACCTCATCATTGTAGTCTTCTTAGCCCATACCAACCTCGTCATATTCTCATCAAGCTCATCTTCATTGTCCTTTTTAAACTAAACGGAGAATAACATTCTACGTTTCGAAAGACACGGAGAACGTCATTCTCCATTTAAATAAAAACGGCGAATGAACATTTTAACGTACCACTGGGAATGTTATTTTCCGTTTCAAAACAGACGGAAAATGTTATTATCCGTTCCGAAATAAACGGTGAAAAGAATCCTCAAACGATTTAATTTAAAAGGGAAAGTTATTCTCCGTTTTAAGTAAACGGAGAATTCCATTCTCTGTTCCAGATAAAACGGAGAATATAATTCGAAGGGGCAGATTCATTAGGAATAAATTGCATATAAATGGAAGAATTCATTGGTATTAATGGCATATAAATGGCAGATTCATTGGTATTAATGACAATAAAAGTGACAGCCACTTGGCGCATGAGTTCGAGTTGTTAAATTTTGCCGATAAATGGCAGAAGTTGGGAGAGCTTATTATAAAAATGACTGCAACTTGGCGCATGAGTTCGAGTTGTTTCATATGTAAATAAAAGTCAAACTTTTCATGATTTTGACAATGTAAATGCAATTCAAAAATGATTTTATTATAAAAGCAGAGCTTATAAAAGACAGAAGTTCCTTGCCCAATTACATCATAATTACATTGTTGTTTTACAATGTCATTGCTTGGTTCGTGTTACATATTTGCTTGAAAGCAACTCCTTAGCCCATGCCAACCTCATCGTTGTCATCTTCTGGTGAGTTTTATTGTCATTTTCTCCCGGTATTTCGAAGGGAGGAGTCGTCAACATATTCATATAATATGCCGTGTACAATAGGCAGTTGGGTGCCCGTTGTTGTAGGCAATTTGGAGAACAATTCAGCACTTTCCTCTCATACTCCATCTTCGCCGGGCATCTCTCCCTCATCTTATCAACTTTTCTCCTGACGATAGGCTCTAAGGTGTTCTTCATTAATTCTGCATCCACCTTGCACTTATCGTACGTATTTTGCCTCAAGGAGTTGTAGTGTGTTCAGTCGTAGGAGATAAAGTTGAATGTGAGCAGAGTATAGTATTTGATGGATGCATTAAAGAGTGGGATGAATAGCAACTCTATGTCATCCTCCAAACCCATGACGAAGTCTACTAACACTGTTTGGTTGTCTTCAAAGGTGCCGGCTTTTGCGTCTCGTGCATTGGCACGTTCAACGATGGTCTGTTTCCCAAAAACAAAACACAATATCATGAGTAATTTTTTCTGTCATTTTTCATCGGTATACACATGAATATGGATTTTTCTGTTTGAATTCTTACCAATGTGTGGGCTATCATGAATGCATACCACTTATGTGATTGGGGCGCTGGCTTTTGCTTCTGGATCAATGGCACGTCCTTTGAACTAGACGGGGCACACCTTTTACTGCCTGGAATTTCTCTCAGCTTCCTTATTATTATGTCCAGTATGCCAGCCTCCATGTCGTCATAGTTGAGTATGTCTTGTATGTCTACTGCCGACAGCTGAACTGAAACTCCTTTTTCACCCTTTTCCGGATAAAATGTGTATACAATATCACTGCACATAAATTTAGTTTAGATTAAATTAATAAAGATAGATTCTCATTACATAATTGTGAAAAAAGTCTAGAAAAAATGAAAGAAAAAAGGGTTCAGAATACATACTTTGGAGAATTCTTTCTGGGAATTACGATGTTGATGTATTGCTTCTTCAGCTCTTCATCCGTATATTTCCAAAGTAAGAGTTCATCGCATTCCCTTAGTATGACGTGGTTCTTCTTTAATTCAGCCATTTTGGCGTCTCTTCCGAATTTCGGAGCGGCATTAACCTTTCGCTTTTTATTAGTCTCTCCAACTGTATTGCTTTTTATTAACCTCTTTCCCCCCGATTCTCCTCTTCTTTTGGCTTCTTTTGCAGCAGCAAGTTCAGCAGCTGCTTGAATCTCCTCACGCTGAAGTGCTACAACCATGGCTTGGAGATCAACAATTTTCCCATCCTTTTCATTGGCTTCAATATTAAACGATTCAACTTTATTTTGAAGCTCCCTTTTTTCCTCAACGAGCCTTTCATTTATTTCTCTGAGTTGCTCGGTTGTTCACACTGAAATAAAACAAACAACAATGAAATATATGATGTGAACCTAACACGGAGAATGACATTCTCCGTGTAATATAATACGGAGAATAGAATTCTTCGTTTGGAATTACATGGAGAATAACCTTTCCAGTATCAAAATGATAGAGAATAGCAATTATCCGTTTCAAATGACACGGATAATGCCATTCTCCGTGTTATAATACACGGAGAATAGTCATTTTCCTGGAAGATTACAAATCAGAAATTTAAAATAGAAAAGATTTTACCTTGTGCATGTAGCTCTGATTTAAGAACAGAATTCTGCTTTCTCAAATCCTCCAGTTCATGCACAGAGCCCTCCATCACAACGTTGACTGCACGTTGTTGTGCTTCTTGTGCCTCGAGCTCTTTCAGCTTTTCTTTGAGTTTCTCGTTCTCAAGGTTGGCTGCACGTAACTGCGCTCCTTGTACCTCCATCTCTTTTAACTTTTCTTTGAGTTCTTTATTCTGCGCAAGAATATCAAAATAATATCTTCTCATATCCTCCAGTTCATGCACAGAGCCCTCCATCACAACGTTGACTGCACGTTGTTGCGCTTCTTCTGCCTCGAGCTCTTTCAGCTTTTCTTTGAGTATGGCATTCTCAAAGTTGGCTGCACGTAACTGCGCTCCTTGTGCCTCCATCTCTTCTAACTTTTCTTTGAGTTCTTCATTCTGCGCAAGAATATCAGAATGATGTCTTCTCAAATCCTCCAATTCCTTTGCTGAGTCGTCCATCACAGCGCCTATTTCATGATGCTGTGGTATCCGTTGTTCATCAAAATTATCCCCACCTGCTTCTTGGTGTTCTTCCTCTCCCTCTTTTTTAACTTCTTCTATAGGTGGCTCATCTTCTTTGTGCCCTTCTTCTTCCCCAACAGGTATAACCAGATCTTCAAATATCATCTTCGATCTCATTTTGTTGTGATATTCGGCCTTGAGGAAGTTTGAGATTTTATACCCATTCCATGTGAAAAATCTTGGGTAATCAGGAACTGGGGCGAACTTCCTTTCCACAAATTTACTATGTTCTGTAAACCAATAGAGGAAGTATATTGTGCAACCTTCCAATTTGTGGAAAGCCATTGAGTAATCCCCCTGTTCAGTTTTGCTTCTACTCCTCTTTATGCTATCCATTACATATGACAGAATTAACCTTGGCCAGCATATACTATTGATGACGTCCACACTGTCTACCAAGGCCAAGAATCTGTACGGAAAATTTGAACCGCCAGACTTTGTGAATAATACTGTTTGGTACAAGTAGAAGATTATTAGATTGGCCAAATCATCTGGATTAACATCGTTATCTTCGCCACGAAGCCGTCGCAATAATTCAGAGAACTTGTCTCTCACTTCCTTATTCGTGACTTCTGAGTGTTTGCCCTTGGTATTAGCCAGCAATCTTGTGAAGTGATCTCTACACAGGCTTAATGATTCTGGTCGTGTGGACTGCTGTTGTTTTTTCTTTATCAATCTTCTGTAAGAAACATCATCATCGCTTTTTTCATTCAGCGGTAGACCGAATATGACTGCCATATCCTCGACGCTTGGCGCGATTTTAATCGTGGTGCTCAATTCAAAGCACCCGACGCCATCTTCTTCTTCTGTGTAACTTGCAATTAAATTCTCAAGCCCTTCGGAGACCGTGGCCACTTCGGAGACGTGGACTCTGTTTTGGTAGAAAATCTCGACAAAATTCCAGAAACCGGTATTCTTCAAGGAACCAATAACTGGCTCAGGTAAACGGCCAACATCTCGATTGACCTCCTCCATAAGATTTAGCATTGGCTTGAAGGTAGAACGGAAAAGTCTTGAATCCTTATTCCTGACAGATTTTTTTCTACAAAACAAAAAAAACAAAAAATTAGGTCGGAGAATGGCCATTCTTATGGGTTTTAACACTGGGAACGACATTCTCCGTTTCAAGTTAGAAGGAGAATTCCATTCTCCGTTCCAAATTAAACGGCGAATAGAATTTAACATTCAAATGCATTTTATGACGGAGAATGTCATTTTCCTTGTAATATATACAGAATTTGCGAACATAAAATCAAAGTTATACCTTCTGTTTGCACTTCTTCTTGCACTTCTTTTTGTTTAGCAACTTTTTCCTTTTTCCTTTATGCAACTTTCTTAGAATAGGGTTTCGGTTGCTTTTCATCTATCGCTTTTAGATTTTCTGTAACTGGTGCATCTTCTCTAATTGGTGATGCTGCCGGTGATGATTCTGCCGTGATGCCGACATGGTGTGAATATTGCGAATGGGGAGGAAGGTTTGAAGATTTTGGAGGAGAATGACCTAGGTTTGAGTACAGAGTGGAGTATGAAAGAAGAGGAAGCTTCGAAACGGTTTTCTTTTTTCTTTTTTTTTAATAAAAGGGTTCGGGGGTGTTTTGAATTAATTAGAAGGGCAAAAATGTCATTCGATGGAAGGGCAAAAGACTCCTTTCTGCTTAATTATATTAATTTGAAGGGCAAAAATGATTCTGCTTAATCAAAAAGAATCGAAGCCGTTTGGCAAAAATGTCATTACAACTCAACAAAACAAATGAACATAATACATTAGGGGTTTCCATACATTAGATATAAAAGAAGAAGAAAAAAAATCATCGTCTTCCATATTCAATCATTTCAGATTGGACTTCTTTTTTAGCTCTTCATTGTGATCTGAAGTTGTAATCCATTCAGCAGATTTGTGTCTTTCCTTTCCTGCATCAAACTACATATAACAAACATAACATCAAAAATATTGCTCTAAAAAGTTGAAGTTTTTGACGACATATTTTCAGACTTACATCGAGAGAACGGTAGTCTAGACTACATCGGTCTTTCATGAATGATATTACAAAAATCCCACAATCAACATAATTGCCTTGGCGGGGAACATAAGAAGGACATTTTATTGCAAAAGTAGAAAAGCTGAACCTAGCATCTCTCAACTTCAAAATCTCTTCTTGGAGAAAGAGATCCAAATTTGAAAGCTACAATCACCATAATACAATATGTATTAGTATACCGCGTATCTTGTACCCAATTCATAAAAATTGATGAATATGAGCTTACTATTTCTTTTATGACTGTTTTGCTTTGAATTGGATCATCTTTAGATGCAAGTGAGTCCCAAATTTCAACAGTCCTTTTTTTAACCAGAACTCTTGCAAGAGTATAGTGTTCGCCCAAATGAATGGGTATGTATATCTGAATCAGGATAATTAGGTAAAACAAATTAGTAAATTTTCAGAAAATTAGGATTAATATTTAAACATAAATACATTAATACCTCTTTACAAGTGCTTAAAGATCCCATGTAATCCTGAAAATATTTAAACTTCTTCCATATTTCATGAGGCTTTTTGTCGGATGGAGGTAACGTTGCTTTCTACATACACATCAATTAATACATTACGAATGACAAACAAACGAGAAAATTGTTACTGCATATGCATTGAAGAATAAAATGTTCACTCACCGATAACCTTATTGGTAAAAACCATACATTAGCTTTATTGGAGGTTCTTTTTCGTTCTTCCGCGGTGAGAAGAGCAGAGACAATACCAACAATCTGAATAAATTATTAAAAATGTCAGCGATGGAATCGAAGTAAACATAGATGGCATCTAAGAAGAAATATACTATCTATACATACCCCATTGCTAATTTTCGTTAAAGGAGCTAAGGTCTTCATCTCAAACCGAGACAGATAGTTTTTGTTGCAAGTTGATATTATTTATCTAAGAAAAGAAACGAATAAATTAGGAGAAAAAACTGTTGGAATTAAATCAAAACTCATATTACTTACTCGTCAGGTCTATCATCTGCAAAAATATAGTCGTAATATCTCGAAGAAACACTAGTACAATTGCTAGGCTTCGAGGTTGAACCCCTTATTAAATTTTTCGATGGTGTGACCGGATGTAAATTTCTACGCATTCTTTTAGAAGGACTGCTAAAGTCAGTTTCTTCTGTAGGGGACAATACGAGCATTCGGTCTAATGCTTTACTACGATATTGTAGCTCCACGTCCTCCTCATCGGAAGAAGATACAACGAAAACTACCTTCACATTATTAAATGCTCCAGATGAAGATACCTTCTTCAAAGCTGGAGATTCTTCAAAATTCTCCAAACGTCGAGATAAATTCATTTGTTCAATTTCTAATAAACAAAGCTTAGAATTGATCTTTGCAACATCAGCTGAAATCGTCGACAGATGTTCTTCAATCTTGCGCAACATACGCGGAATGAAGGTTTCATTTGGAGCTGGCATCCAATCTTCTACGTCTTCTACATTTCCTACCACACGAGTAGACATCTTGAGAACAAGAAAACTATTGTATTTCAGAAAACTATTCTATGTATTTCAACATAAATAATAGTACTATGAAACAAGAAAACTATTGTATATATAGCAAGAGAGAAGTATAAAAAGTGAGAAAGATGGAAAGACAAATAAATTTCGAGACTAGCAAACAATCTACTAGCCGTTTGATTGAGGAGGGCTCCAGGAAGATTCTACTAGCCATTTGATTGAGGAGGGCTCGAGGAAGATTCTACTATCCGTTTGATAAATACAAAAGGTTATCGTGATCAACTTCAATTAAGAAACTCTATAAGAGGTTTAATTCCGCTTGATTGAGGAACTCGACGAAGTCCACCGCGAACCGGAACTTCTTCTTTTCTTCTTCATCTCCGTTTCTCCTTCCACCACCACCACCATGCCCTGTAGATTTATAACAAAAATATTAAATTGTTAGATGAAACAAAAAAAACTAATTACGGAAAGATTACTAAATCAAAATCAAACAGAACACATATTCATAGAAAACATGAGATTAAAGATGAAAGTGTCACAGAAGCAACACCATAATTTTACAACAACTAAGCAGACTCTACTAAGCAATAACTAAAATTAGGGATTGTGTCCTCCTTGAATTTAATTTACACAAAGAAGAAATTTGAGAGAAAGAGCTTTTGTCGGCTTCCTAAATGTACCATTCTCCGTCCTAAATGTACCATTCTCCGTCCATTTACCGTATTAAAAGCAAAGAGAATGGCCATTCTCCGTGTTAAAAGCAAAGAGAATGGCCATTCTCTGTCCATTCGCCGTATTCACCGTCCATTCGCCGTATTAAAAGCAAAGAGAATGGCCATTCGCCGTATTCTCCGTCCATTCTCCATCCTAAATGTACCATTCTCCGTCCATTCGCCGTATTCACCGTCCATTCGCCGTATTAAAAGCAAAGAGAATGGCCATTCGCCGTATTCTCCGTCCATTTCCCATCCTAAATGTACCATTCTCCGTCCTAAATGTACCATTCTCCGTCCATTCGCCGTATTCACCATCCATTCGCCGTATTAAAAGCAAAGAGAATGGCCATTCGTCGTATTCTCCGTCCATTCTCTGTCCTAAATGTACCATTCTTCGACCATTCGTCGTATTAAAAGCAAAGAGAATGGCCATTCGCCATATTCTCCGTCTATTCTCTGTCCTAAATGTACCATTCTCTGTCCTAAATGTACCATTCTCCGTCCATTCGCCGTATTAAAAGCAAAGAGAATGGCCATTCTCCGTATTAAAAGCAAAGAGAATGGCCATTCTCTGTCCAAAAAATATCCTCCTCAAAAATATTATCTTTAAAAAAGTTAAAAAATAATCCGCCCGACCTCAGAAGCAGGTTTCCTCAGTTGACCACCACCACCATGACATGTAGCTTTATTAACAAAATATTAAATTGTTAAATGAAAAATAAAATTTCAGACAATGGAATGGGCAGTAAAATTAGAGCGGCGCCCTGGTACTTCTCCTTGTTCGAGGAGGTCTCGACGACGTCCGACGCGAAGCGGACCGATTCTTCTCGGTGCAGCTGGTACTCCTCGTTATTCTAGGAGGGCTCGACGACGTTCGACGCGATCCGAACCGATTCTTATTTCCTTCTTCATCTCCGTTTCTCTTTCCACCACCACCAGCACCACCACGACTACCATGGCCTATAACCAAAAAAAAGTTTCAGATTAAATTGGATGGACGAAAGAGAGAGTAAATATGAGTTAATTTAGGGTGTTCATTAAAAAAATTAAACTGAAGAATGACCTGCTAAAGCAAGTTACCAACAGGTCAAAAGTCTAAATCAGTATTAAATGATGTCTCCTGTATTATTTTATCTGAATTTAATCTGAACCGTTGTATTAACATCCAACGGTCCAGATTTTGGATGTATCGATACATCCAAAATGGGTGGATGTATTGTAGAATTTTCCATATATATATAATAGCAAATACAAAAAAAAAATGTGCAACTAGAGGAACAGCGCTCCCAGTATTGTTCCTATCTCTTCTTCCTGAGCACAAATGCTCGAAATAGAGACTTAAGTCTCTTATGTTTCAAAAATTTCAAACTCTTCAAATCCTTATCCAAATTCCTTCTAATCTTCTTGTAATCCAATCTTAATCGGATTCTCTTCCGATTTAAATCGCAATCCTAATCTAAAATCAGATTTAATTTGATCTGGAATCAAATTAAAAATCCTTATATATAGATATATTTATTTTTTACCGAAATCAAAACCTTTCCATCGGCTTCACTCGATCGCCTACCACCACACGCCGCGAGCAACTGCTGCAAACCCTTGACCCGACCCAGGCGAACCCCTCCGTCGTCTGCCAGCTCCAGACGTCGTCGGAGGAGCGGCGGCCGACCAGCACGCGACGAGCAGACGCAGCAAAGGCAACATCAGTAGTAGCAGCAGTCGGCCTGCACAGAGCGATCTTTCCGGTAAAGTTTCTCCCTCTCCTCTCTATCAAATCTCGAACCAATTCGTTCTTCATGACCACAACATATACAACTTCAATTCCTGTTAATTAGTTTCGACTGAATCGGATTTGATTCAAGAATAAATCGAATCAAAAAATCTAGAAAAATTGTTATAGTTTCGATAATATATAAAACATAATATAGGCTCAACACTGCTAATTGGAAGGCTGATTCTAGCCAATCCATTGGAAATTTTAGGAAACCTATGTAGACAATCCTGGAGACCACCTAACCATGAACAAAACCCAATTTTTTGTTGATTATATAGGAAGAAATAACAGTTTAAAAATTATGAAAAATTAGTTTTTAAAAAAACTTTGAAAAACTTAAATACAAGGTCAGTCCCGACAAATCGGACGAACCCGTCACAAACCGAAGACATCAAAAGGTTCGTATCGACTTTGTGGACATGTGGGCTTTGACAGAATTCAAATTGGTCGCGTATCGCCACGAATTTGACCCGTATCCGTCGAAGAACGTTGTATCGACCTTTTTCCAAATTTCTTAATTACTTTGTGCATACTCGTCAAATCGCAACGAAACATGCGCCATTGGATTCGATTTATTTTTCTAGTCCTGTAAACTAAGTTTGGTCCGATTCTGAGACAGTTGACCGGATCGTCGTTTTGTAGGCCCACGATCCGATTCAACAGGCAATTTTGTGTACGGCTCATCGAAATCCAAAATTTGACATACCGTCGAGTTTGTCTCGGGAAACCAAATCTATAGACATGTAGTTTGACAACTTTAGAGCCCTTAGATACTGGCACGCGTTTCGGTACAAGGCGGGTCCAAAGACGGACATCATTTTGACCTAAAATTACGGTTTTATCCCTGTTCCGGAATTAGACTTTTGGACAGGCATTTTCTAGATATATCTTTTACACCGAGAATGTTTTTGATGTTTCTTTCAGCATCCGGGAATGTTTGTGGAGGTTCTACTATTGTAGCTTTATCTTACTTGTCAATTTCATCTACTGGACGTCGTCAAAACACCTTCCAACCACCAGACAAGTATACCTTGCTATATTTACTGTAATATTATTTATTTTTAGCATTTATTTACTTTGTTTCATTTTTTTGTTTTATTTGTTATAAACTGTGCGTCTAAGCCACACTTGGGTGCAAGCAACTCTATTAGTCGTTTTTCGTTGTTTTATTTTATTTGATGCATGTTGACTTAGTTTTAGCGGACTACCTTCTTATTATGGGATATTCTTATATCTCCATTGGCCATGAAACTCATACTTCTTGGTTTGAGACAGTTTGCTAGGGGCCCGGCTTGCATATTGACTGGCCATCTCTATGTAAGAAGTCGTGTGACGGATAGATCATCGTAACTGCTATGACTAGGGTATAGAGACTCAAGCAGTTACAAAACTGGACGAGTTATGGACATGACTTGGTCAGTATGGGAAACATTGGGAGAGGACAGTCACTAGTGCATATGGGAAGCCAAACAGGTAAACCATAGTTTTCGAAGGAACTATGGCGTGATATATTTGCAGATACCCTCTGACATTTTGGACGTTACGGTCGGATACGGATGACTGGATGTCAGTTACGTACACATAGCCTAAATTCCACCCATGCACATGAAAGTTGTCCTCTAAATTGCACAATAGATGGTTAGAATCCCATTTGTATATTTGTGTCTAGGAGAGTCTTTTGCATATTATTATTATTCTGACAGTTCGTATTAGCATGTTCTTCTTGTATCTTGTTACGTTCCTCTGATGATCTGGTGATCTTTCAAGGTATAGACGATGAGCAGTATCTTGAGGAGTACTGTTTCGGACTAGACTCTTAACTTGCAGCTGAGGAGGTCTTGCCTTCGGAGCCTATTTGATTCTATTCTTAGTTGATGGACTTATGTAGTTGATACTATTTTTCATATTCATTTCAGTTGATTTCTTTCAGTAGCTCGGTAGTAGATTTATTTCCGCCCGACAGATATTTCACTTTTATATTTTATTTGAGACATTTGGTTGATTATTACTTTTATTTGTCATTGTGGATGAGATATAGATACTGACTGTGACCATGTTATATTGTTATGAGCTGGAGCTCTTTTTATTACAGCTTATGTGTGTATACGTAGATTCCATATATTAGAGTAGTCTGTGTATACATACAGCTGGCATGTACGTATTTCTAGTCCTATGTATATTGGGACTGGGGCATTACAATTCTAACCAACGCTGCTGCCTCAAATTCAATTCTTTTTGTGTGAATATGTATTTCAGGCTTTTGTGATCCGTAAAGATCTTGCAGGAAACACCATAGAGATAGTGTCACCACAATTTTAACACGAACATAATCGCTGCCAGTTCTAAGTCATGAGTTGGGTAATTCTTCTCATGTTGCTTGAGCTGTTTTATCGCATACAATATTATCTTCCCATGTTGCATGAGAACACATCCCAAACCAAGTCCCGATGCGTCACTGTAGATCTAAAATCCCTCAAAGCCTTGTAAAAGTGCTAAAATTGGAGTCGTGACGAGCCGCTACTTTAGTTCCTGAAAACTACTCTCACAGTCATCGGTCCACTTAAATACGACTCCCTTCTGAGTGAGACGAGTCATAGGCGAAGCAATTCTTGAAAAATCTTTCACAAACCTATTGTAGTACCCGATTAAATCAAGGAAACTCCGTATCTCACTAGCTGATGCAGGCTATTTCCAGTCTACAACAGCCTCAATCTTCTTTGGATCAACGGCAACACCTTCTGCCGAGACAATGTGCCCTAGGAACGACATGTTATTCATCCAAAATTTGTATTTGCTCAGTTTTACATACAGTTGATTTTCTTGAAGCGTCTGAAGCACGTTCTCTAATGCTCAACATGCATCTCCTTGTCTTTCGATGAGATCAAGATGTCGTCAATGAATAAGATGACAAACTTGTCCAAGAACGGTCGGAATACTCTGTTCATTAGATCCTTAAAGGCTGTTGGAGCATTAGTCAAACCGAATGGCATGACCAAAAACTCATAGTGTCCGTAACTTGTATGAAATGCTAACTTAGGAACATCTTAGGGTCTGATCTTCAACTGGTGGTATCCTAAACGAAGATCGATTTTAGAAAATAGGGTCGCTCCTTGTAGCTGATCGAACAGATCATCTATCCTTGGCAAGGGATACTTATTCCTGATAGTTGCCTTATTGAGTTCTCGGCAGTCGATGCACAGCCGCATCGTCCCATCTTTCTTCTTTACAAATAATACCGAAGCTCCCCACGATGATACACTTGGACGAATGTATCCACGGTCCAGTAACTCTTATAATTGCACCTATAGTTTCTTTAATTTTGCCGGAGCCATCCTGTACGGCATCTTCGATATCGGGCGAGTATCCGAAAATGTATCAATTATGAATTTAATTTCTCTGTCTAGCGGCATTCCAGGTATCTTATCTGGAAACACATCAAGAAAATCTGCCATGACTTTGGTTTGATCTAAGTCTGTGCCCTTCATCCGGGTGTCCCGAACAGAAGCGAGGTACCCTTCACACCTTGAGTATAACATGTGTCTAGCTGTGAATGCCGATATCACCATTGCTCCCTTCGATGTCGAGCCGCATAAGTAAGAGAATTCTGGTTCTTCGGGTAGGCGAAACACAACTCTCTTCTCCGCACAGTCGATTGTTGCATGACAGGCGCTGAGTCAGTCTATTCCCAAGATGATGTCGTACTCTTTGATGTCGAGTACAATTGCATCCAAGGATAAAGTCTTGCCTCCAATTTTGATGTTGCCATCCCCGTAATTCAAAGTTGCAGGCATATCTACTCTCGAAGGATTACTAACACACAGAGTCGTCTTTAGTAGAGTCATACAAAATTTATTTTCTATTGCAAAATCAGATGAGATAAAGCAATAAGTAGCACCAGAATCAAATAGTACCCTTGTAGGTATGCCTTTGTATAGTAATATACCTGTTATAACGTTCTCTGTAGCCTGGGCCTCTGCTTGAGTCAAGGCATAAACCCTTCCTTGCGTACCTTGTTGTTGATTCGGTGCATTCCCAGTTGGGGCTGATAAGGCAAGTGGCGCTTGGCCACGATTCTGGTTGTTATTCTACCCGCGATACTAATTATTATATTGTCCACATTTCTGATCATTATACTGTCCATAAGGAGGATACTGATTCCTTCCCGAGGATACTGATTCCTTCCCTACCTCTACAGTCAGCTGCCCTGTGGCTCATATCTCCGCATTTGAAACATTCCGAACGACATTCTTCAGTCCGATGGCCAACTCGGTGACATTTATTATAACGCAACGCTTGATGAGGCCCTCTATAGTCGCCTGTTGACGCTTAGGTATGTCATTCCTTCCCGAAGACCAAGGTCATTTCTGATTATTGTTGCCATGACTGTCCTGTATTGCCCCACGACTAATTGGCTGATGAAATCTTTCCATCTCGAGTGCTATTTCGTACACCTCCCTGTAAGACGTACACTTTTGACTTAGAACATCATGCTGTAGGCCATCATTTAAGCCTTGCACGAATCTTTCCCGTTTGGCATCGTCATTCGGTACCATGTACATAGCGAATGCGACTCTCTTTAAAAATTCGATCTCGTAATCATCCACTGACATACTGCCCTGCTGGAGTGCTACAAACTCCTTCTCTTTCTGTCAACGAATAGCTGGTGGAATGCATTAGGCAATAAAGGCTTGTTTGAAGGTCTCCCATGATATCTTCATATCCGGACTATTTCCGTAAAGTGTCTGTCTCTACGAAGTCCACCATTCCTGGGCCTTGAGACGAAGTTGTACAGCGGTACACTCCACTCTCTTACTGCCCTATATATCCAACATTCGAAAGTAGCCCTCAAGTGTGTTCAAGAAGCCCATCACTTCATCTGGCTCCACCCTTCTATTAAACTCAGGCGGGTCACAGCTTTTGAATTCTGAAAACTTGAAGCTCGTTCTCTTCTGCGTCAGCGTTTCAGGTTTCTCTGCCGACACTTCTACGGTCTCGGTTGCTGCGGCCTTTGCAAAAATATTGGGATCAATCATCAGCTTGGTGACAATCTGAGACAGATTATCCACTTACTTTTGTTGAGCATCCAGCTGCTCCTGAAACTGATACTAAAGCTGCTCATGAAGCGCGCGATATTGAGCTTCACTCTGCTTCCTCTGAGCTTCTATTAGCTTCATCAGTTTCTCCATTGGGTCAGACGATGAATTCATCTTCGAGTTATCACCTTTGGTCATTCTACAACAAAAATAATTCCATTAGCACACATAAAATATTAAATGAACTTATTGTATAGAATATTATTTCATGCCAGCACTATCGACACCATCAACCGAGAAAATTTGCATCAAGACTTCCTTTTTGAAAATATTTTCAAAATTCGAGGAATTAAAACCGTGCTCTGATACTAACTTATCATGCCCCGATTCGGGAAATCGTTCCCTTCGTTTGGATTCACGCCGAATCGTTCATTCTCGCTAAGGCGTGATGCCGTACAAGTCTGGAGTTACACTCGTACAAGGCAAGAACGTGCACTATTGTGTCGTTTTGAACATTGAAAACATAGCCACATTTGCAGAAATATTGAGTACATAGTATAGAAAGAAATAATGCTCATTTTATTGATAATTATAGCCGAAATACAACTTTTCTCGGTACTCTTTGAAATGCCTTTCTGGCTACATTGA
Source organism: Iris pallida (assembly GCA_029216955.1). Classification (NCBI taxonomy): domain Eukaryota; kingdom Viridiplantae; phylum Streptophyta; class Magnoliopsida; order Asparagales; family Iridaceae; genus Iris; species Iris pallida. The sequence goes on along the minus strand of JANAVB010011397.1, from coordinate 1,933,374 downwards.
TTCATGAAAAGAAATACAACTGATAGGCTGCCATGAAATAACTTCTCGTCCCATACATCATGTCTCTTTAGTACTTTGAAATCTAAGCAACGTATTTGAAAGCTCCGCAATACTTTGTGTATCTTTATTGAAAATAACTTGAAGGAAAATGGCAGCAACTCAAAAGCCTTAGTTAAGACATGCACCCGAGCCTTCTCCACTACATGTGGAGGAGGGGTCAGCATATTATAATAATACGTTGGTGAGACCCGTTGGCCCATTCAGCTAAACCAACATTTTGAATTAATGACAAGCATTTTAAAGATCATGAGCTTATTAGGTACTAGCAAATCACAGTGATTCATAATTGAGGCAACATGATATTATATAAAAGCAGCTGTTTACTTTACCACCGGTCGACGTCCAGCTTTCCTGCATAAGATATAGGATAATAATAATACTTACCTCCCCTGCACACAATACTGATTAGCATGCATTCTTATAACATGATCACTGGTGTTATAGTATATATACCATTTCGGACGTTGTCGTATAGGACTTCGTAGGGTATGCGATGCGCCACTCATTTCGGTTACAAGTCCGAATGAGTGTCCTGATACTACGTGCCACCAAAGAACACAACATTTCCTCCTAGGCCAAATCGGTCCCAATGCTCCGGGTACCGTTCGAGGAAACAGTACCTTGTATACAAGTTGTCCAAGACCATGCGAATGTGCGTCCGACTCGATAAGCATACTGTGCATGGTATAATATTAATAGTAAAGAGGCAAAATATTCAATTCCCAACATTTCATGTTCTACCATCTCAGGCATCAATTCATCTCATTTCAATTTTCATTTCATCGCAGTGTTTCAATGTTCAAAGGACAAGCATCATTTCAATATTCATGTGGCAATTCATTCATGAGCAGAGTGTTAGCAACAAATTATCGATTCATTCAATGTTCGTACCTCTAGCTTCTTAGTGGTATTGACTTGTGGCATTAGCATCAAGTTATCGATCAACGGATGTTGCAAGACAATTTATTAAGTTGGCATGAAGGAGTAGCTAGAGCGACAAAACCACCACAGAGATCCATACTCACCAGTTAGAGAATTGCCGAGAGGAAGAGGGACACTTATACCTTTTGCTTCTCGTCACGTGTCCGTCTGTAATGGCACCAAAAGTTTGGTTAATACACCTTCTCGTTATGTTCCATTCTCTCAAAATTCTCAAGAATGAATGCTATAAAAATCGAAACAAGGGCAAGAATCAAATCATCGAAAACCATTCAGAAAAGCATCCATCAAAACCAAACAACAAAACTAGCAGCAAAACATCCAAAGAAAACTCTTGGACACATTTCAAGAGAAACCAATCCATTAGTTGGAAAGGTTCTTATACATTTGTCCGTGATCGATTTGATACCGGCGGTAAGTTTTCCCAATATTCGGTTTCGACCGAGTTGATCAAGCCACAAGCCTTACATAGTGAACCGCTAGGAGCGGGGCACCACAGTACCTCGACATTTCTTTGTTGCATTTCCATAAGGCGCATCAATCGCTCCATGGTAGACTTGCTAGGGACCGCCTCCTTAGTACTGTCCGTGCTAATCACCATGGCGTTTATAGCGGGACACCCATCCTTCTAGTCATCCCTACAAAATAGAACAAACCCGTTAGTATTCTCAAAGATATCTATGGGCTTATCTGTATGGAACTATTATTTCATGCAACATATGTCGAAAAGCATATAAATATCAAGAAATCGCAACAAACATCCAAAAGAAAACATTTATGAAAATTCGAGAACTGTGGACCGTGCTTTGATACCAACTTGTCACGCCCAGATTCGGCCATAATCGATGTGAGGATGAAAGATTCAGCTTTTCGGGGCATGACAGTCTTGGGGATGAGGAAGATGATAGTCACTAGACATATGGACAAGCCAAATCAGCGAACCATAGTCTCAGGTGGAACTATGGGAGTGATAACCGTGATATTTATTATAGATATCCTTTGACGTTCGTTAATAGTTATGAAAGTTTTACAGACGATTGTTAGTCAGTATATGTACACCACTAGCCTCAAGCTACGTGGATTCCTATTTTAGCCTAAATCCTGCCAATACGTGCAAAAATTGTCCTCTAAGTTGCACATTTAGATGTTTAGAAACACCCTTTGTATATTTATTTATTTATTTCAGTTTCTATAGCATGTATATTATGTATCTTGTTACGTCTTCTAAAGACCTTATTTTCTTCTAGGTTATCTGTTGGGTGTTGATGAGCTCCACATGTAGGGATATGTCGGCGTATACTTCTACATGATTCAGGTATCGCTAGTGATACTCTTGTCGTTCTTCCATATTTTATCACATGATATCCTCTGTTGTATAGCTTCGTTTTGCAAGCTATATTCTTTGTCATGAGTTTGTTCAGACAATTATATTAAGGTCTGACCAACTTTATTACATATTGTCTATCTTGATATTTGTATTCTTATGGAATCAGTTTACTAGTATTTGATAAACATTAATGCATTTGTTTCCCACTTGAGTTTATATTTTGTGGATTGAAATATAGATAAATTGATTGACTAGTTACATTAGACTTGACTCTCTCTCTCTCTCTCTCTCTCTCTATATATATATATATATATATATATATATATATATATATATATATATATATATATATATATATATAATATATATATAATATAATATATAAAATATATATATATATATATATATATATATATATATATATAATATATATATATATATATATATATATATATATATATATATATATATATATATATATATATATATATATATATATAATATTTTGTGGATTGAAATATAGATAAATTGATTGACTAGTTACATTAGACTTGACTCTCTCTCTCTCTCTCTCTCTCTCTCTCTCTCTCTCTCTCTCTATATATATATATATATATATAATATATATATATATATAATATATATATATATATATATATATATTATATATATATATATATATATATAAATATATATATATATATATATATATATATATATATATATATATATATATATATATATATATATATATATATATATATGAGTTTGGCTGGAGTCTACTTGATACGTAGCTAGTCATTGTCATGTACTCTAGTACTATGTATTTTGGGACCGTGATGTGACATCAAACCCCTCTATTACCACAAATAAAATATGTTGGATTCTTTGTCCTAGATCCAATCAATCACAAATCTCAAGAAGAAGACAAAAATATTACAATGAGATTACTCATCACCTTGTGACAATTCCTTGAGCGAAGTAAATGATTATTTGTATATATATTCCTTCTCTTGTTCACATGAAGTGTAAGCCCTATGAATTATGGTTCTTTTCGTTGAATTAGTGGACTCTCTCTTTGAATCTCCTCAATGGATATTGTAGAAGAAGTGCCCCATTAGTTTCCATATATAGACTAAGAAACCCAAAATTTAAAGTAGAAATTACCTAATTTAGTCCCAATTTAAATCTTGACATTCTATATAAATCCAAGGCTCAAATCCTGTTAAAAAAAATACCAAATTTGTGCTAAATACAGACCATCTACATAATGCATATATAGCGATGATACGATTTTATGAGCACCAAATTTGCTCAAAAAGTTACTGGACATTTTTTTTGTAATTGGAAGCATGTCGACGACATACCACTTGTATGTCGGTCCCGTTGTATTCTCTCTGATATGAGCCTGATCACACCTTCGATACTCCGTTGCCTTTCGTCGTAGACTGTCTCCCCAACCTCGAATCTTGTCTAGATTTCCAACAAAAATATTAGTGAAATTATATAGACTTGCTATAGTTTTCTATTTGCTCTTCTTCAAAGATTTTGTTTTTAATTTTCATAAATAAATTAAAAAAACACTTATTCATTACAATGACATGAACATTGTGTTTGTTCTTAGCATGTCCTAACTTATATTGGAGTGTTGTTGTTTTCAATTGTATAATTATAAAACATAAAACCATGGTATAAATTTTGATTTTTGTGTTAAATATAGAGTTTTAAATAATGTTTTTTATTTTAAATTTTAAATTTTATTTTTAAAAAGGAAAATAAATAATAACGGTTGTGTAAATATGTTTGTGTGTATATAAAAATAAATAGTGTTGGCCCATTGGTCTGGTCAAACCTGATTTTGATAACTGACTGATAACTCCAGTTCAAAATACACAAATAATATAAAGTTACGGTACTGCTTTGAACGACTACAACCTTGCTGCTACAGTCAGTCAGAGCCTTTGCCAACAATAAATCGCATAACTGATCGAGACAATTCTATCTACTTTGTTATATAATTTTCAATTTATTGAGTCTAGAAAAAATGTACGGTTGAACGAGATTAGCACTTGGCTCAGCTACAAAAACTCCACCTACCAAAATAGCCTACCTAGTTGTTTATTTGATCAGTCCACTTGTCAAATAGCCTACAAACCTACAAAAACGAAGCTCATTCTTCATGATTCAAATCTGAATACAGGGCAACCGAACTCGGTCCCCCATGACCCAGTCCGCAAGGGATCAGGTCATCCTGCAAAACATGCTCCAAACGATCAAATTTTTGAATGTTGGACCACCGAACTCTATCCGAGTTCTGTCCAAGAAAACACTATAAATATAGAAGAATTTTTCATTCTATTCACCCATTCCTATTCTTTTTTTTATTCATTCAAGTGTTATTTCAAAGCTTTTTTACTTTCAAATCTAAGCTTTATACCTCATAACCAAGCCAATACCAGTTTTGGTTTAATCTAGAAGTTTGGTCGAGTTGAACAAAAGGCTTGAAACATCTCAGTTTTTAAGCTATTCCAAAAGTTGGCAAGTCCTTCAGATTAAAGGCTTGCAAGTTGAAGTAGTGCTCTTCGTGTAAAAGTATGTATTGTAAGAAGCTACATGCACTTCAGATTCAAAGTTTGTGTTTCATGAGATAGTGGATTCAACATCGAGCTAGAGTACTCGAGACTAGACTAGTCCTCTCGGAAGGAAACCAGTATAAACCTTGGTGTTTGCGTTTGCTTCTATGAACTTATTTACATTACGCATTTATTTTTATACTTTCTACTTCATATTAGTTTGTTTACTGTAAAAAATTTATAAGTGGTGATTATTATTCTGCTGCACATACGCACTTTATTCATCCCCCATCTAGAGGTTGTCAATGGTCCTACAATTAGTATCAGAGCAGTTTATATTCAAATATAACACTTTAGATAATACATATGGCAGCCGTGAAATCTATATTCACCGGTGAAGGGCAGTCCACAAATAGACTCCCACTATTTGATGGAACAAACTATACTTACTAAAAAATATGAATGAGTTTCTTTCTGAAATTTTTTGACTTTGATCTATGGTCTATAGTTATAGAAGGCTACAAAAAGCCACCTAGAATAGTGATTGATGGTAATCTTGTAGGCAAGCCACATAATAGATACATGGATCTAGAAAAGACACAAGCTAGCTTTGACGCAAGAGCGATCAATGCACTATTTTGTGCCATTGACAAGACTAAGTTTAATAAAGTATCTACATGTGTCACATCACATGACATTTAGAAACTTCTTGAGGTAACTCATGAAGGTTCTTCACAAGTGAAGGAATCTAAGATAAGTAGATTGACACAAGAGTATGAGATTTCAAGATGAAGCCAAATGAATCAGTCACTCAAATGTTTGCACATTTCCTTAATATTATTACTAATCATTTATCACCTTTTGGCAAGGATTACGCAAATCATGTAAAGATTAGCAAAGTGCTCAGGGGACTGACAAAGAATTGGAACCCAAAAGATACTGCAGTCATAGAAGGAAATAATCTTACCATAATGTCGCTGGAGACACTCATGTGTAGACTGATGACTCATGAACTAGACTTACAAGACTTGGAAGAATCTAATCCAAAAGAGAAGTCTATCGCCTTCAAAGCTCATGCTAAAAGAATCCTTAGTGAAACACGGATGAAGAAGATTCAGATGGTGAGAAATAAGCTTTTCTTGTAAAGAACTACTTTAAGAAATTCTTGAGGTTTGAGAAATCAAACCGAAAAAAGAAAGATTATCAAGAAAGGAATGAAAAAGAGACTATCTTCTATGGTTGCAAGAAGACTGGACACATCAAGAAAGACTGTCAAATGGCAAAGAAGAAGAATCGATACGAACGATCAAACAGAAAGGCTTCATCATGGAAGTATGCTAATAGCAGCATCTGGCATGAAAGTGAGGCTAGAGTGTATCAGAAGTAGAATAAAGACCAAACAGCTCTGCAAATGTTTGCTTGATGGCATTTGATCAGGTAACAACCAATCCTCTGTATGATGACTTTACATTAACGAACTTTCTAATACTTTTAGCGACTTGTTAGATGAACACAAAAAAGATATAAGCAGTCTCAAAAAGAGATCAAAGCTTACACTATTGAAGTTGAAAGCTTGTCATCCCTATTGAAGGATATACGGGAAACACCTTCCACCGGTAACAAGAATGAAGAAATATAAACTCTGAAGCTTAGCTTGCACGATGCTCACAAAACTATTGAGAAAAGAGATCATGACTATGCTAAGTTGAACGAGTTATATGAGTTAGAGAAGAAGAAGTATAACATCATTGCACAGAAGATTGATGTTATATCTATTAAGTATGATGAGGCATGTGCTTTCTCCAAATTGTTAGAGGTAAAGTTAGGAAAATAGGTTATACATGCTACTCAGCCAAGTCATATGACACAACATACACAAAATATGACATGATCAAAGAAATCACGTAAGCATAATGTTTCACATAATCATGCCTTTGTTTACAAATATCCAAGGAAGACACACAAGCATTATGTCTATAACACGACACCAAGCACTAGCTCTCAAATTTCCTGTATATATATATTGTGGTTCACCTGGACACATCTTTAAGTTTTGTAGAGTTAGAAAGCTAGTTGACATGAATATATATATATATATATATATATATATATATATATATATATATATATATATATATATATATATATATATGCCTAAATGCCTAAGACTAACATTTTTGGACCCATAAAAAATGGGTACCAAAGGTCACATCTACTCATTTTGTAGGCGGGCCAACCCTCCTATGCTAGAAGTAAATGGATTCTTGATAGCGGATGTTCATGGCACATGACTGGTGATAAATCTTTGTTCGCTACACTTTTGATGAAGAAAGAATGATATGTCTCCTTCAGAAATAATCTGAGAGTTTATATAATAGGTAACAATATTGTTGGTATGCCTCCTTACCCAGTCATTAAAGATGTTTGTCTGATCACAGAGTTAAAATATAACCTACTGAGCATAGTGACCTTGCTGATAATGGTTACGGCATTAACTTCGTGAAAGACAAATGCTCTATATATATGATATGATTACTGGAGATTTAGTTTACGAAGGTAAAAGGGAGGATAATATATATATATTTTTTCTATCGATTAGATAGTATTAATAATGCAGGCAAGTGCCTTAAAGCTAACAAAGATGAAAGCTGGCTATAGCACATGGACTTAGGACATGTAAATATGGATACCATATCCAGGCTATCAACGAAGAAATTGGTAAAAGGATTACCTGAAATTTCGTTCAAGAAAGACATGGTATATTCTGATTGCAAGAAAAATAAAGTAACTAGGTCATCATTTAAATCCATAAACGCTATAAGTACTTAAAGAACCTTACAATTATTACATATGGATTTGTTTGGACCAAGTAAAGTAGCCAGTCTTGGTGAAAAATTCTATGCTTTTGTTATCTTTGATATTTTTTCTCGTTATACTTGGCTTTTCTTTTTATCAAATAAAAATGATGCGCTTTCTGAATTTGAAATTTTTTGAAAAAAAGTTTAAAACGAAAATGGCTTCATGATTACTCGCATCTGAAGTGATCATGGAGGCAAATTCAAAAATTCTGATTTTAAAAAGTTCTGTGATTCTTCATGAGTTTTCCTTTCCTAGAACTCCCCAACAAAATGGTGTTGTGGAGCGAAAGAAATAATAGAACTCTCAGCGAAATAGCTCGAGTTATGCTTAATCATTACAATCTTTCAAAATATTTTTGGCTGAAGCTGTAAGTACAGCTGTCATGTTTTAAATAAGGTTCTAATTCGACCTATATCGAAAAAGACTCCCTATGAACTGTGGTTTGGCCGTATTCCAAATATTTTCTACTTTAAAGTTTTTGGATGATGCTGTTTTATTTTGAACACCAAAAATAACTTAGGAAAGTTCGACTCTGAGGCAGATGAAAGAATATTCCTTGAATATGCTTCCAAGAGTAAAGGCTATAGGATTTTCAATAAAAGGTCATTGATTGTTGAAGAATCGATTGATGTTACTTTTGATGAATTTAACATTCAATTGCCAAGTGACAGCGATGATGAGGACTCAGGTAAAATATCTAGCAAAGAACCTGAAGATATTGACACGGGAACCAATTATCTGGAGAGTTGTCAAAGAAGATAAGGTTCATGTCAGACCATCCAAAAACTTTGATAATAGCTGATGTATCAAAAGTATAACTATTGGTTCATCTGCTAAGAATGTAGCTGCAAGTGTTGCGTTTATTTCACAAATAGAACCTAAGTCAGTAGCAGATGTATTTGATGATGAATTTTGGATTTATGCCATGCAAAAGGAATTAAACCAATTTGAGAGGAATCAAGTTTGAGAACTTATTCCTAAGCCTATTGGTCACTCTATAATTGGTATCAAATGGGTATTCCGAAACAAATTAAGTGAGGATGGACAAGTTGTTCGCAACAAAGCACGTCTAGTTGCTTAGGGTTATAATCAAGAAGAAGAACTTGATTATGACGAGACCTATCACTACAAGAAAATATAGCATACAGTGCACAATTTACGGCATGCAGTTGCTGCACATTGTAAATGATACTCTTTTATATCATGCAAATATGTGCGCCGTAAAAGAGTTGCTTTTTGTCTTTTTACGACGTGTTTGACATGCACGTCGTAATATATAGATGACTCATTTACGTCAAGCATTTTTGCGCGTTGTAATTGAAGACTCATTTACGGCATGCATTTTTGTGCGTTGTAATTGAAGACTCATTTACGGCATGCATTTTTGCGCGTTGTAATTGAAGACTCATTTACGGCATGTATTTTTGCTTGTTGTAGTTGAAGACACATTTACGATGTGTTTTTTTGCGCATTGTAATTCAAGACTCATTTACGACATATATTTTTGCGTGTTGTAAATGAAGACTCATTTATGGCATGCATTTTTGTCCGTTGTAATTGAAGACTCATTTACGACATGCATTTTTGCGCATTGTAATTAAAGACTTATATTTTAGGTAAAAAAATAAAAAAAAATAAAAATATAAAAATTGAGAAAACAAGAACAAAAATCTTTTAAAAAAAAATTATTCTTAAAAAATGAAAAAGAAAAACTATTGAATTTTTTTCAAAAAAATAAAAAAAATAAAAATAAAAAACCACAACAAAAAAACAATAGATAAATAAATAAGAATTAAAAATAGTATAGAAAAATTATATATTCATACGAGATATAATGTTATATTTTGTGGATAAATTATTCATTGAAATATATCCAAATTTTAAAAATAAATTTTTATAACATAAATTAAATATAAAAATAAAAATGCTAATTGAGCACTCATTTATGTTGTGGTTGAACACTCATTTACGATATGCATTTTTGTTCGTTGTGTTTGAGCACTCATTTATAACACATTTCTATGTATGTTGTAATTGTTTATCAAAACATATTTTCATCGTCAAATAAAACAAATTAGTTCCTTCCTAAAAAAAAAATTTCCCTATGAAACTCCCCCCCTTAAGTTTTCATTTCCCCACATTTGCTTTCCCCCCTTCCCCCGCCCAATAGGGATCGGCCTGTGTTTTTCTTTTTCCCATATTTTGCTTCCCCTACATTTCATTTCCCCCCTTTTAGGGATCAAATGTGTTCTCCAGCAAGAATTCAGAGCTACCACCGATCGGGTGTTCTCCAGCAAACTTTGATCGTAAGTTCTCCTATTAACTGATTTGATTTTGTAGCTAAATCTAGGGTTTGTCCAATTGTTCGATATGATAGAAGCTAAATCTAGGGTTTGTTCCACATGTCTCTTCTTCTTCTTCTTATATCACTAGTGAGTGTGTGCGTGTGTTTGTTGGGGATCGGCTATGTTTGCTGGGGATCTCCAAGTTCTCAAAAATATGCATTTGGTTCGGTTATACTATTTTTTTTTTGTATATATATTTTGTAGAACAAGCCTAATTCTATTTGGTTATAATTTCCCCAAGACCCAATATACTGAGTGAATGTTCTGACGACAGAAATTACTGTCTGTTATTATTTTGTCAAAAATCGTAATATAGAGCTGAGGTATTCTGGTGATCTACCGTGTACAAATGTTGGAAAACCAAAATGCCCTACCTTTATTCCGTTGGAGGTTGGCTATTTCTTAACTTTTTTCTGACATATATTTAAGCATATCTATTATTCTGTGATACTTATGAAAATGAAGTTTCATTACAGCTATGCTCGCTCGTGTCCATGCAAAGGTACACAAAAGCTTTGACTACAATGCAAAGATCTTCGCTTGTGAGAAATCAAGGCAGAAGCCTCAGGAGAGGATGACATCTCTTATTAATGTGGGTGTCTTCCTTCATAAATTAACATAATCTCTTATCACATGGATATCTGTTACTAAGTTCAATCACATTTGTAGGCCTTAAAGAGCAGCAACTATGATGCAGATCCCATGCTCCGTGCTTGTGGCGTTTCTATCAATAGTCAATTTACCAAAGTCGATGGTCGAGTTTTGCAACCACCCAAGGTTCTCTTTTACCTCATTTGCCGATAATTTTTTTTGGATATAATAACTTAGTTTATTACTATGTCAATAAATCTTTTGGATATGATAGCCTAGTTTATTATTATATGGTGTTTATTTAGCCTTTATTGTTCATTTCATCTAATGGGGCTCAAGTGCCATTCATGTTACTTTGCAGTGGAAAGATGGCAATGGTGAGGATCGACTTTCAGCCGCGTAATGGAAGGCGGAAACATGCGGAGAGCTCCTCCTCCTGCTAGAGAGAAGGATATGTTTGACCAGATTAAGACAAAGCTTCCTGGAGCCCCACGGTTCCTCTTGTGTCTCTTGCCTGAACGGATGAACTCTTTGCTCTACGGTTGGTTTCATTGTTTCTGCCACTTGTACTCTTTTTTGTTTGTTGCTTATGTTTTTCTCTAATCAGTAAAGTTAGAATATATGTTAGGTCCATGGAAGCGAAATGACTCTCTGAATTTGGAATTATTACACAGTGCATTGCCCGGGCCAGGGTTAATTACCAATACCTTCCAAATGTTCTATTGAAGATCAATGCCAAAGTAGGCCTCTAGAACAATTAACTATCTCTTCACGTTGCTCCTTAGGTGCTAGAGTTTTAACACTACAAATATTACTTGATAGCTTGGAGGAATTAACTCGTATTTGCAAATAGAATGTGCCAACTAGTTGTCCAACTATTATACTGGGCATGGATGTCTCACATGGCTCACCCGAACAGTCGGGTGTGCCGTCAATTGCTGCGGTAAATTGGTTATTCTTGAATGATTAAGGTTTGATTATGATATTATGCATCCTCGTTCCCCAATGACCTGATATTCCATGTTGCTTTCTTGTTGTCATTCAGCTAAATTTCACCTGCTATAAGTTAAAATGTATGCATATTTGATTTCCTTCATAGGTTGTTAGTTCCAGGGCTTGGCCCTCAATTTCTCGTTATAGAGCATCAGTGCCCCAGAGTCCCAAAGTTGAAATAATTGACTCCCTATTTAAGCCTTCAGGCAATGATGCTGATGGGATAGTTCAGTAAGAATATCTGCTTTGTCATTTTAATTTATATACAAGTTCCACTATAACCTCCAAAAGTTGCCCTTTTATCCACAAACTAACCTAGTTCTTCCTGTAGACCTTATATTTATGTTTGTATGAATGTTACAAGAATTTTGATATAGGATGATGTTGTAATATGTGTGATTTGATGTCATGCTTTTTCTTCAGGGAACTTCTAATCAACTTCTATAACAGTTCTGGGAAGAGAAAACCCGATCAAATTATGATTTTCAGGTATGCTTGTTTGCTGCATTGATATAATATACAATATTATTATCCATGGTTATTATTCTAATTATGAAGCTTCTAAAATCACTTTTCATGTTGTTTAGTGTTTACTCAATTGTTGTTCCAATTAAAGTAATGTTGAACCTGCTTGTACCTGATCTTATTGCAAATTTTGTTGTCAATTTCAAAACTTTTCCAAAGTCCAATTTATGTTTCTTTTTGTTGTCTGGCAATACTAGTTGTGTAGGCTATCGTTGATATTGACATAAAATGTTGCGTTATGGTTCTTGCTTATTTCGTACGAAACTTTTAAAATCACTATTCATGTTTGGTTAGTGTTGCATCAACTTTAATTTCTTTGAAGTAATGACAACCTGCTAGTACTTGATCTTGTTGCAATTTTTTTTCTAAATTTTGACATTGTAGTTTGTTAATTAACTCAATTTCTTGACCAACTTTTGACAGTTTCATCAACATAGTAGACCAAGATAGACCCAAAGAACTCTCGATCGTAGCAGTGGTTTGAAGCCAGAGCCAACTAATATCATAATGCCCATAAAACTACATATATTTATCAGTTTTTAGTATGCAAACTGATATCATAATGCCCAGAAAACTGCTGACTTGCATTTTGAATATATTCTTTGCTTAGTTACATTTTGAAAGGTCAGAAGTTGCATTTTGAATATATTCTTGGCTTTATCAAATTCTCTACTGCTAAATTGGAGTGTTCAGGTTGTACAGCCTGATGCCGAAAATGCTGCTGCTGCAGTTTGCAAAATGCTGCTACTGTAATATGATGTTTGCAAATTGATATCAAACTGATATCAAAGTGCACATATAGAAATGGTAAGAAGCATAGAAATGGTAAATGAGTCATAGTGCAGATAGAAATGGTTGGCTCTTATTGCAAACTGATATCAAAGTGCACATAGAAATGGTAAGAAGTTGCATTTTGAATATATTCTTTGCTCAGTTACATTTTGGCAAAGTTGATAATTGTTTCATAGATGGTGGTTATTTTGGCACAGACATGATACTACACCAACATACTAGTGTAGTATACTTTGAGGATGTAAATTAATATAAAATTGTTCTTTCCAATGCATAGACGGTATTACTTGATCAATGTTTTTCTTCCATTGAGATGTGAACAGGGTGGTGCTAAGAAGGTTGTCATCTCTGCTCCTAGCAAAGATTCTCCTATATTTGTGGTTGGTGTGAACCACGAGGAAGAGCTTGATGTTGGCGTCACTCTGGCATAGAGGAAGCGGGAGGAGGAGATGAGGATGGAGGCGTCACAGCTACATCGACGAACCAGTCATAGAAGAAGAGGCCGAGGGCGCCGGTGGTAGTACGTGGTCTGGGCGGAGAGCTGCTTGTTGACCACGATGTCATGGACGATGGACTCGACGTTGGGGCAGGATCAGTCCAGTGCACCTAATGAATATCCAAACCTTGTACCATACTAGAACTATATATTGTTGTACATGATGAAGGAATTAGATATTGTTGTTAATGAATCCTCAATTAGTTCGACTACAAGAGTGTTGTTCTATAAGAATTTCAAATATTGGATATGAAAGTTGTTTGACACTATGTAGTTTTATCCTTCTTTCTTGCCTTTAATTTGCTATATTTTATTTTAAAATATATATTAGAAAATGAGAGGAACAACTTTTACAATTAATTATTTTATTGGTCATTTACAACGTTTGAATGCGTGTTGTAAAAAAGATGGATATGGTCATTTACAGCGTTTGAATGCGCGTTATAAAAAGATGGAGAGGGTCATTTACAACGTTCAAGTATGTGTTGTAAAAAAGATGGAGAGTCATTTACGGCGTTTAAATGCACGTTTTAAATAATAGGAAAAGGTTCATTTGCAGCGTTTGAATGCGCACCGTAAATAATAGGGTCATTTACGGCATAGCCTTTTACAGCACAAAAATGTACGTCGTGAAAGATCTTTTACGGCGTGTTTCGTGTGCCGTAAATGATCATTTTTCTTGCAGTGTATGCCCTTGTTGCTATACTAGAATCCATTTGCATGCTTTGTGCATATGTATATTTTCATGATTTAAATTTTTTGAAATAGATGTTTAAAAGTGATTTTTTGAATGACTTTATAAAAGAGAATTTTTTTGTAAAACAGTCTCCTGGTTTTGAAGATTTTAAATTTCGTGGTCACGTTTTCAAGTTAAGAAAGACACTATATGGACTTAAATAAGCACCTAGACTTTGGTATAATCGTCTAAGTACCTTTCTACTGGAAAATAATTTTTCTAAAGGAAAAGTAGACACTACTTTATTTATCAAATCCCGTAATGATAATATTTTATTAGTACAAATATATATAGATGAAATTATTTTTCGTTCAACTAATAAGGTACTTTGTCAAGAGTTTGCTAAGTGTATGCAGAATGAGTTTGAGATGAGCATGATGTGAGAGCTCAAATACTTTTTTGGACTGTAAATCAGACAAACTTCACAAGAGACCTTTATCAATCTAGCAAAATATACGAAGGAATTGCCAAAGAAATTTGACTTCGACAATGCAAAGCCTATCGTGACTCCAATGGCCACATCAACCAAGCTTGACAAAAGTGGCAAAGCTGTCGACCAACGTAAGTATCGAGGTATGATTGATAGTTTACTGTACTTAACTGCTAGTCGTCCTGATATAATGTTCAGTGTTCAGTGTTTGCATATGTGCTAGATATCAAGCCAATCTTAATAATCATACCTATGCGAAGTTAAGCATACCTTTCGATACCTTAAGGGCGTAGAAGCTAAAAAATATATCAAAATGATGCATAGCGCCATTCACAGATAGCGCCAGGCCCTATCTATCAAATGGCGCCTAGTATCAAATAACACCTATCATTAAATGGCGCCTGACATTAGATAGCACAGGCCGCCACGTGGCGAGCTTTCTCAAGAAGCCAAGTTGTCATTCATAATGATTGATAACACGACAGTCGAAGAAATCACTTCGAATCCCGAGCGCACGACGCTCGAGGAGGATCCTGTCAGATCTATCATAATGATAACTGTCAGTTACTCTGTGCCATTTATCAATGGCACAAAGTGACCAACTCCTTACAGACTCAATGCTCAGCACATTTCATAGTTGGCGCCATGGACGCGCTATTCATGAACTGGCATCTAAAAGCAGTTAAAGATAACATGGCGCGCATGCCACAAATCTTGAAGAACGAACACGCGACACTGCCCACGACCAAGCGTATTCCACTCACAAAATGCCACTCGTCCCATGCAGTTAAGCTAACCGTTCGCACAAATGAGTGAAACAAAACATGGTGCGCCAAACAGTGCACAATCATCATACTTTTGTACTGTGCGCCAATCATTGTAACTGCCTTATAGTTATCCCAAAACTCTAAAAAAGGAGTTCCAAATCACTTCTCAAGGCATAATTAATGATCATAGTAATCTAACAAGAGTTCTCGGCAATCCTCCGCAGCACGTTCAAGAGCTTTCCTACTCCTATATCGCATCGTCCAAGGGATAAAGTGATCGTCCTCTGATCAGATTCCTATACATGTACTTCCCCAGAATCAAATTGTATTCTTTGTACTTTTCTTAGTTTGTAGTTAAGTTTTCTTGGAAAACTTTTATTTTGCAAACAAAATGGCGACTCTGCTGGGGATAACTTTCTCCTCTGGTGAGAAGGTGACAACTCAATGCGATGTTGCGTCGATCGGTACGACGCAAGAGACTTTGGTCGTCGAATTCGACCAAATAGCTCACGAAGAACTGATTGGCACTGGGGGTGCCAAGCGCGCCATCTCTGCTGCTGCCACGAACAAAGCTCATGCTATCTGGACTCCAAAGTCCACCGCCATGCCAATTACTGTTGTTGCTGCTCAAGATAAGGGAAAGCACCCAATAGCCACTCCCCACTCTTCCCCAGTCCTTGACTTGGTGGATGACTCATTTGATTGCGCCTCTGCGCCAATCAGTGCCAGAACATCTCTGAACAAGAACTCTACTTCCAAGAAAGTAAGTTTTGTTCAAAGTTCACTTCCTTCTGCCCATAGGCGCCGCGCCAAACACGTTGTGCCAGTGTACGCAGAACACCAAGGCATCTTACCTACTCCCTGCCAAACTGATTTGTGCCAGGCTGTTCTGCACTAATCAGGCCAGCGCCATAATCTTCCTATTCTGCGCATATCAAGAATAGAACAGGAAGACTGAAAGTGTCCCAGATTGACAACCAAGTAGCTCCAGACATTGATATACGCGCCTATCTTAATAGGTACAGAAGAGAACTTTTTTCAATCAAGTCATATGGCACACCAAAAGATCTTGATGCAGATTGCGCCAACTACCAGTTCATGCACAGTGAGGGCTTCTAAGAGCCAGAACCCACTCACCTACGCCAATAAACTCAGTACTGCCATGTGCACGCAGGGAACCCAAAAGTTTAGGAATAGGCATCATATTCCTAATGTAATCAGGCAGAGTCTGTCTCATTCTTCTTTTTCTTTTCCTTCCACTGTACCCGATCTCCGAGAACTCATTCTACAAAAGCGAAAAACTACGAGTTCATCTCGTATAGCGATGAGTCCACATCACGAACATCATTGTAACCAGTATCATGAGATAGTGATCAAGTGCTATTGTAAGACAGCCAAACGGTCTGTGTTCGACCGCTTGAATTACCATTGCTCTCCTAATGTTATCATGATAGATGAAGATAATTCGTCTCGTGCATCAATGATTGCATACAACAAACATTGCTGTAACTCACATGAAGTTGATGTCAAGTGTTGTTGCAAGTCGGCAAAACGATTGGTTTTTAACCGTTTGAATCACTCTCGATCTCCCAATTACTCTCGATCTCCCAATGTAATCTTAGTGGATGAAGATGAACTGATGTTTGCTTCTGTCAATGACATACTGCAGTACTGGGGGTGGGAGACGACCGAGGCGTAATTCGTCATGACCTTCGAGTCGACAAATCTGCATCAAATCCTAGAGTCTTCTGAATGGGTCTACCAAAATACAAGATCAAGAAGCCAAAACTTCCTCGGTCAAAGGAATCTTTCCAATTCCAACCCTGGGGGTAGCAATCTACTAGACTTCGATGCCGACATCGAAGAATTTGATCAAACTATCATGTCTACCAGTTCATCCTCCATATCGAGAGAAGTGTCCGCTTACGTGACAAACGAAGAGCAAGACGCTTCCAGTTCTGCTAGCCAAGAACAAAGAATCGTTGCCTTGGAGGCTAATCAAAAGGCCATGGCTGACATGGTTACAAGCATGCACGCAGCCATCATGACACAACATGTTGTTCCACCAGTTGTGAACCCGATTCCAACTCAAGAACACGTAGCAGGTTCTGTGCTTATCAACACTGGCCCTAGAGTACAGCCTCCGATAAATACTACTGTCTCGGAGGTCATACACCTTCAAGCACAGGCTACTCTAAGTCATTCCGGTGCTGGGGGTGGCGCTTACCATGTAGTTCCTTATCCCAACCCACCAAATCAATATATTGCTCCTTAAACACCAGGAGACCCTCTTGAAGCAGTCAAGCTTCTGCAAAATCAGATCGAGGCTTTTAAACAGAAGAAGAGATTACAAAAGTTAGGGATCAAACAAGCATATCCTGCAGAGTGAAAAGAAGTCCCGTTCCCATCTAAATATAAGACGCCGACCATAATATTGTTTGACGGAAGCATATCTTCGAGGCAGTATATCAATCACTTCTAGATGATGACTGATTATCTCCAACAGAATGATGCTCTACTCACTAGATTGTTCGTCGGATGCTTAGCGGGTGTAGCCTGCCGGATGGCTGCATAACATCCTTCGCAGCATTAAAACAGATGTTCCTGGAACGATTCTATGAAAGGACCTGTGACATGACTATGTCTTCCCTCACCAAAATCAAACATAAGCCCAATGAGACAGCCGAACGTTTCATCGAGTGCTTCCGACGAGAGGTACTAAAAATGCCACTGGGTACCCCTGACGCATTGACTATAGATACTTGCAAATCAAACTTGTTACCTATAGTCAGCATGTGGATAGGACCGACACAGTTTTAAGATTGAGATATTTTTATTGTAAGTGCCAGAGCAGTTGAAGACAATACTGAGAAATTTAAGCAACTAGGCATCCCGATGTTGAATCTCGATAAAGACAATCATCCTGCTACCAATAGCGGTTGTCATCAAAATAATCGCAAAGGCAAAGAAGCTTTAGCCATCAATGTAGGTCAGCAAGCACCTACGGTAACAACACCTCCACAGAGGGCAGTACTACGACCTAAGAAAGAGTATTCCTTTGATGATGACGACGTCATGAACATCTTCGATTGCTTGATCAAAAGTAATAAACTTCAGCTTCCGGAGATCAAACGGCCAGATGAAGTAGATAAGACTGATAATCCTAAATATTGCATGTATCACAGGTTTTTGGGGGTATCCAACTAGGGCATGCTATGTACTCAAAGGAAAAATCTAGGAGTTAATCAACGCCAAAGCTATCACCCTTCGAAAGGACGAGAAGACGGTGATAGCCAACATCGTCTCTCTATAATTTGGAGACTTCATTCCTCAGCTAGTCCCTGACGGTGTTGTCCTGATACCTAAGGCAACTATGGAGATCGTCAACCTCCTGCCGCTACGAAATAACGGTTTAGTGCCACTGTCAACAGCCAAAGGAGAAATCATGTTCATCTAGACCTCGTTGCCGAATTCGAACAGAAGGCAACCATCTCTTCTAATAAGTCGAAGAAGTCGGCCAAGTACAAATCATGCAACATAAATTCAAGTGAGCACTCCTCACTTGATGACCGTGTTCCCTTTTTAAAATCTACGTTCATTTCGGTAGGGTCCACATCTTCCTCTTCAGATTCTGCTCCGTCGACGTCAGAAGCCAATTACCAACCTGAATTCTATCGATATAGTGAGCAATCTCGTGAGTTGATGATAAAGATAGGATATGACTTTTAGAAAGCACTATGCTTGAACAATAGAAAGGGCCCCCCTATACCTCTATCTCTATAATTTTAAGACAATAGGTCTCGGGTCGTACTGGGATTTGGGATATATCATATGTTCCCTCATCAAAGAAAGAATCCCTCCAAAAGTAAGTCACGAATGAGGACTTGTAACATGGTTTCCCTCTCACCTGCTTTAGAAGAAAAAGTCTTGACCGGTACTAGGTCTGGGAGACTCTACCTCAGAGACTACCCAAATGGTCAAGAGAATGAAGTTATCACTCCCCCTTCTGCTCCTGATGTTCATCTAACATCAGATCCACCGCTAATTCGGACCCTTCTAAATCGACATCAGCTAATAAAGGCAAGCAGCAGGTTCACTTTGACAAGAACGTGAAGAAGATTCCGCTACAAGGTCTTCAAAAGCCATATAACCTTGACATATTGGCTCAGCTAGCCAATACTTCGGCAAGATTATCAATCTTCGAGCTCCTTCGTCTCTCGAAGAAAACTAGAGAGACATTAAGCGAAGCTCTGATGCAAGCCGATGCTTGTCTTGCACATCTTGAGAAGTCAGACGAAGAGCCTGTGTCATGCCTTCAATGTCATAGTGTGATGGAAATAATGCCAAACATCACCTTCACCCAAGATGACATGCTGCTGGAGGATAATCGACACGATCGACCTCTTTACTTCACGGGGTATGTCGACACAATTAAGTATATCGTATTCTTGTCAATCCCGGGTCTGTGCTCAGTATAATCCCGAAAACTTTGCTAGATTCTCTGAAGATTCCAGTCCATAGCCTCTTAGTGACAGTGAACTATTCTCGGGTTCAATTCTGGGAAGAGTAAACCGCTGGGAAAGATTCACCTGAGGGTCCAAATTGACGATCTCCAGACGAAAGCCGCCTGCTATATGATTGACAACCATGTCTCCTATAACTTATTATTAGGAAGGTCATGGTTGCATGAACATAACATTGTGCCATCCACTCTCTACTAGTACATTAAGTACGTGGACGACAATGGAGAAATTAAGAAATAGGTTGCTGACCTCAATCCTTTTCGAGGTATCGAGGCCTATTATACGGACTCCAGAATGTACAAAGAAGAGTACATGAAGGTCGTATTGGCTATGGATACAGAGAAAGACCATAAAGATGACCCAGATGAAGTCTTGGTGATTCCAGTCAAAGGACGCACGTCTCGTCCTTCATCCTCTTAGATGCTATCCATCAATCTCGTACCTTCTACTGATAAAGTGGAGCAAAGGGAGCTCACCTCTTCTGAGCCTTTGTTATTGACCTTCGTCGTAACAAACCTACTACTTTTTTCTTTCTCCTCTTATCATCGACCTGGCAATGTCTTCAGCCAAGGTCGAAAATGTTGTTGTAACTGTTGAAGCAGTGAAAGATATCAATAAAGTAATAACTCCTTCGCAGTATACCGATATCACTTTTTACATACATCGTTACTTAGAAATTCTGGACAATTTCGAACCTCTCACATTAGGAGCAATTCAACCCTTCCAAGATGAGATCATATTTGAACATGTACAAAGATTATTCTTCGTAGTTCCTCCTCAGAATAATGATGAACATCCAATCCTCTTCAGCAAAGGATGTAACCAAAGGACTATACTCGACAGTGATTCTGAAAATGATGATCATGGAAGAATACATGTCACCCCCATTTCCTGTATTTCGTATTTGTACTCGTAATTTGATTTTGGCATGTATTTTATTTTCTCGACTTGCGGATTTTGGTTTCTCGTAAATGGGTTTGGACCATGGTTTGGTTTTATTTTGTGGGATTGGGTTGGTTTGATTAGGTTTGGTTTAATATGAATTGGAACACTTTAACCTACACTCTACCATCAACACAACACATGCACCCACCCTCATTATATCTCCACCAAACTTTCTCTCTCCTCTTTACTCTCCATTAATTTTCTTCTTCTTCTTCCTTCTTCCACACAACTCCCCAACCCATAGGCAAGTGCACCTTGCCATCGAATAAGCACCACTTTTTATTTGTCCATTAGCTAGATTAGGCCATGGAGAACAACTTTAGAACTTGACATTTTGTGATTTGGAGCTTTCATTCTTCTAGATCTAGATTTTAACCATTTTTGAAAATCCTTGGTTTTGATCTATTAAACTTCGATTTTTGCATGTTTTGATGCTTCCATGTGGAAGAGAATTCGATTTTACTCAAGTTAGAACTTTGAAAATCTAGATTTGGTTTTGATTTGACAAAGTTATGAAGAATTGAAGTTCTTGGTGTTCTTGGACCTGCTCTCGGCCAGGAAGAACATCCCTCTGCCTTGCGCTCTTTAGCGTATGGCCGATTGCGTACCCCCGGCCTGTGCTCTTTAGCGCAGGGCCGATTGCGCATGACCTCAGCCAGTGCTTTGCGCTGTGCTGGATTGCGCTGGCGCAAGCCATCCATGCGTAAGCCAGCCATGCGCAAAGTAACCCCTGCGCAATCCACCCATGCGCAACTGACTCCTGCGCAGTCTGTTCCTGCGCAATCCATCCCTGCGCAGTTGACTTCTGTGCAGTCTGTTTATGCGCAATCTGCCCCTGTGCCCTGTGCCCCTGCGCACATGGCACCCTGCGCAACTGACACTTGCGCAATCCAACTCCCTGACCCCTTGCGCAATCCATTGGCTTTTAGAGTTTTGGTTATTTCTTTACGCTTGGCTCTTCTATAGTCCTATATATATTGGTATTTTATTAGATATTTTACGTCCATTTTATATCCTTATGCCTTTTGTCATGAACTTGATTTTACTTAATATGTTTGGAATGACTATTGTACATGGCATGGCATGGCATGGCATGACAAGAAACTAGCATAACACGACAGTGACCCGTAGTGGTGCACTCCTGACATGACCAACCTGACTTGATAGTGGCCCGTAGTGACGCACTCCTGACAGTACCCTGACATAATTTATCTTGATAACTTGATAGTGGCCCGTGGCGGCGCACTCCTGACTAGACTTGACTTGTAACTTGTAACTTGACTCGTATAATCAACTTGACACCGTGGGTGCTCCTGCTTGCTTGCTTGTACAATCCACTTGTCTTGTCTCGCATCATGTCTAGGACGTGACTTCCTGGGTACCACGGCCAGGGACTCGCACTAAATTGGATTAGGCTAATTATTAGATCAAACTAGAACATAGAGAATTCCCAGTCACAGGCAATCTCGTTATCTGGGCGCTTTAATGGACTTGTAGCTTGCCGACGAGTAGAGCACATTTCCAGCACACTGTCATGTGTTACACCCTCTAAGTCACCTAAGGGTACATTTGTCTCCCGGGCAATGTACCCACCTATAACTCTCAACCCGCGGAAGGATAACTGGATAGTCTGCAGGGCTTGGGACTGGGAGTTTCTCACTTGCATCTTGTTAGTAATTAGGTTTGTGATAACCCTAGTTAGTTAAAGTAGTAAGCCGTAGTACTTGCTTGGCCGATTGTGAATGAATGGTGTCCAGCCTTGTCTAAGTCTTGTCTAGCTCCAGTACCTGCTATCTCCTGAGCATGTTTGTTTTACTTATCTTAACGATAAATGAGTAGAGACTGTGAGCCATTCAGGCGAAGGGTTACAACCCCGGTCCTTGTCTGGTTTAAGGATTGTAACCTGGCTCCCGGAATGGTTCCGCGTCCCTAGTCGTTTATCGCCCTGTGTACCTTACTACTTGTACTTTCTTTTATTCTTTATGTTCTGATATGCTGGCTTTTGTTCTTATTTGTGGCCTCCTTTGTGGCACTTGCTCTTTCTGGGGTTTGACCCAGCTGGTTTTGTGTGGCCAGATTTCGGAGCAGCTCCCGAGGATCTACCGAGCTTCCAGCCCAATGGTGACAACTAGACGGAACCCGGGCTACGAGTGGGTTTTCCCTTTTTATTTCATCCACTTATATGTAAATTTATTCTTTTGAGGCGTTTAGCCGACGAGCACCTGTTAGCTCGATGCACATTTACTTACTGTCTGCCTACGGGCTGTAAACATGATTAACAAATCCTAGGGTTGATCATGTATGACTGAACTCTTGCTAGTCCTATCATTTTGTACGACTAGCTTCATGATCATCCAATATGTAATATTTGGGACGCCTTATATATATTTGATGCTCTAATATCTTGTAACTCTGTTAATTGCTTGAGATTGAGACAATAGGCTTGACCTTAAGAGACTGCTGGCTTGTAGTAAACCCTCATATCTAGACAGCCGTGACCGTATAGTTGAGATGTATTCTATTTCAATATACGTAGCTGGCTATGTCTGCCCCCGCTCTCTAGTATTCTGGTTATGGGGCGTGACATGGTTTAAGTGGTGGCCCATGCAGGTCTTGGCATTCAAGAAATGTGAGGGTTTACCGAATAGATGTCTCAATCAATATTCGTCCTTGATCTCTGCTCGTATCTTCAAATCCCTGAGAATCTCGACCTGATCACATTGCTTGTATCATTGATCTGTCCTGGTCCTTTCCTTATTGTTTCCTATGTCGTCTTCTTCAGCGGCATTACTCCCGGACCTGCCAACCAGCCAGAGGAAGCTCGACAAGCACCCCAGCGCCAGGAAGATCAAGCTCAGCACTCTGGAGTAGCCTCCCGAGTTATGCTTTCCGGAGACTCAGTACCTCCAGTTCAGGCAGCTCCGCCCGCTCAACCAGCTAGATAGGATGAGGGACCTTTGGTAGGGCTTATCAGAGAACTGCTTGCATCCCAAGATCGTCGAGGCGACGCCTTGCACCAGGAAGTTCATGATGTACTAAACCGAGGAGGTCCCCAAGGGAATCAGGCGGCCAACAGTTTCAAGCGCTTGAACCCTCCCTTCTTTGACGGCAGTGAAGATGCGATTGCCGCGGACGCTTGGCTTCAGGATACCGAGGTGGTTCTAGAAGCAGCTAGGACACCTGAGAATGAGAAGGTGGCGGTGGTACGCCTACAGTTGTTAGACTTGGCTCGCGATTGGTGGGCAGCTCAGGCCATAGGATTAGCAGCACCAGTCACTTGGGCGACGTTCAGAGAGAGGTTCCAGACGAAGTACTTCGATGCGGTGGCACGGTACGACCTGCAGACCAGATTCACCAACTTGAAGCAAGGAGGTAGGACGGTCGATGGCTATGCGACCGAGTTTTCCAGGCTGAGTAGGTTCGCCCCCACCTTGGTGGCAACCGAGTTCGATAGGGCTCAGCGGTTCCAGCAAGGGCTGCACTTAGAGATATTATTGGCTGTGGAGCAGTTCGAGCACCAGACGTTCGATGCAGTGTTGAAGGCAGCAAGGAGGCATGAGTATACCTCCCGTAGAATTATGGACAGGACCGGAGGCAGGAAGCGGTCCCACAACCAGATGCACCAATCTTCAGCTCCAGCCCCGGTAGCTAGGGGTATAACCATTGGAACTCCGAGGCGGGCGGCCTCAGTGACGTCGGTTCAGCATTCGACCCCGACGTATCCGCAGCAGCAGAAGCAGAAGCAGTCTTCCGCGGTGGGATGTTCTCTTTGCGGGAAGCCGGGCCATGTAGTGGCAGAGTATCGTAGGGCACATGGATTGTGCCTGGCTTGTGGAGGAGCAGACCACCAGATAGGGACCTGCCCGAATAGGGGAGGTCCATCATCATCCAACCTTTCTAGTTCTTCGGTAAGAGGACCAGCCCCAGTTCCAGTCCAGCAGCAGCAGCAACAGCAGTACCCGAGGCCATTGTTGCCTCAGGCCCAGGCCTTTCAGCAGCAGAACCAGCAGCAGTTCACCCAGGCTCCAGCACAGAACCGACAGAGGGGTTTCCAGCAGAGAGGACCCGCAGCTAGAGGTCAGGCTATGATGATGACCATGGAAGAAGAAGTTGCACCAGGTGAGGTAGTGGCAGGTACTATTCTCGTCAATACCTTTCCAGCATCTGTATTATTTGATTCTGGTGCATCGCATTCATTCATGTCTGCACGATTCGCGACACGGACAGGATTGGAGCCCGAGTCATTATCAGTGAGGCTCAATATACTTACTGGTAATGGTCTTGTGGGAGTAGATCGAGTGTTTTCCTCGTGTCGGATCGTAGTTAGCGGTAGAGAGTTCCCCGCTAGGCTCATAGAGTTCCCTATGGCAGACTATGATGTAGTCCTAGGCATGGATTGGTTGAGGAACCATTATGCTAGGATAGACTGCCATGTTGGCAGAGTTGTCTTTAGTATTCCCGGAGAGCCAGAGTTTTCATTTTTCAGAGGCACAGTAGAGCCATCTCCTCCACTATTGCGGATGGCAGTAGCAGCAGTACAGTTGCCCCGGATAGTTGAAGAGTTTCCAGATGTCTTTCCAGAGGAACTTCCAGGGATGCCACCAGAGCGGGAGACCGAGTTCACCATCGACTTGATTCCTGGGATAGCACCAGTATCAGAGCGAGTCTACAGAATGGCGCCTTCAGAGTTGGAGATTTTGTACAAGATGATTGAAGAACTCAGGACCAAGGGATTCATTCGTACAAGTGGATCGCCTTGGGGAGCCCCGATACTTCTTGTGAAAAAGAAGGATGGTACGTCTAGGCTATGTGTTGATTATCGTACCTTGAACTCAGTGACAATCAAGAACAGATACCCTCTCCCGAGGATAGATGACTTGTTTGATCAGCTCAAGGGGGCTTCAGTTTTCTCGAAGATAGACTTGCGGTCAGGATACCACCAGATCAGAGTCAGAGAGCAGGACATCCCGAAGACGGTGTTCAGATCTAGGTACGGGCATTGGGAGTTTCTAGTTATGTCCTTTGGAGCGACCAATGCGCCGACAGTGTTCATGGACCTCATGAACCGTATTTTCATGCCTTACTTGGATCAGTTTGTGATAGTGTTCCTTGATGACATCCTGATCTATAGCAAGAGTGAAGCAGAGCACGAGCAGCATCTCAGAATTGTCCTCCAGATTCTCAGAGAGCACCAGTTATACGCCAAGTTCAGTAAATGCGAGTTCTGGCTCGATCGCATTTCTTACTTGGGTCACATCATTACTCGAGGAGGAGTGGAAGTGGATCCCCAGAAGATTGTGGCTATCGAGGCATGGCCAGTACCCAGCTCAGTGGCAGAAGTTCGCAGCTTTCTTGGATTGGCCGGCTACTACCGGCGGTTCGTCTCTGATTTTGCAAGGATTTCAGCGCCGATGACCCAGTTGACCCGCAAGGATGTGCTGTTCGTTTGGACAGCAGAATGTCAGGAATCATTTGAGAAGTTGAAGCGAGGTTTGATAACGGCTCCCATTCTCACCCTTCTAGATGGGACCGGAGGATTCACAGTTTATTGCGACGCTTCAGAAAAAGGATTGGGATGTGTTTTGATACAATATGGGAAGGTAATTGCTTATGCGTCACGTCAACTTCGTGATCATGAGAAGAATTACCCGACCCACGACTTGGAGCTAGCAGCAGTAGTGTTTGTACTTAAGTTGTGGAGGCACTACTTATACGGAGACAGAGTGGAGATATTTACTGATCATAAGAGCCTGAAGTATGTTTTCACCCAGAAGGATCTTAATATGCTGCAGAGAAGATGGCTCGAGCTACTGGTGGACTACGATGTGGATTTGCAGTATCATCCAGGGAAGGCCAACGTTGTAGCAGATGCGTTGAGCCGGAGAGCCGGAGTTTATTTCCTGACGGCGCAACCAGAGCTATTGGCGGATCTTCAGAAGATGGGAATTGAAGTGGTTCTTCCAACCAGCGTAGCATTGATGGCCAGTCTACAGGTTCAGTCCACCATAGTTGAGAGGATCCGGACAGCACAGTTAACAGATTCCTAGATTCAGCGGCTCAGAGCAGAGTGCGAGGCAGGGAGAAGGCCAGAGTTATATATTCATGAGGATGGTACACTTCGACACGGCATGCGTCTTTGTGTACCCAGTGGAGATATCAGACAGGAAGTCATGGCAGAGGCTCACAGTTCACAGTACTCCATTCACCCAGGCGGTACGAAGATGTACAGAGATATTCGTCAACACTTTTGGTGGAATGGTATGAAGAGGGAGATAGCCCGGTATGTCTCTCGATGTTTGGTTTGCCAACAGGTCAAGGCTGAACATCAGAGGCCAGCTGGACTTCTTCAACCTTTACCGATCCCAGAATGGAAATGGGAGCACATAACCATGGATTTCGTGACTGGATTACCCAGATCTCCGGCAGGCAGAGATGCTATTTGGGTCATTATGGACAGGCTTACCAAGGTGGCACACTTTCTTCCATTTAGAGTTGGACAGTCAACGGCACAGCTAGCAGAGATGTATCTCAGGCAGATCGTCAGACTTCACGGAGTGCCAGTCAGCATAGTATCAGACAGGGATATGAGATTTACATCGCACTTCTGGTACAGTCTTCATCAAAGTTTGGGGACTCGTCTCAAATTCAGCTCAGCGTATCATCCGCAGACAGATGGGCAGTCAGAGCGTACTATACAAACTCTCGAAGATATGTTGCGGTCAAGTACCCTTGACTTCGGTGGTTCGTGGGAGGTTCACCTGCACCTGGTGGAATTCTCGTACAACAATAGTTTTCAGGCCAGTATCCAGATGGCACCCTTCGAAGCTCTGTATGGTAGGAAGTGCAGATCCCCGTTAGCATGGAACGATGTCGGAGAGAGGCAGATGCTCGGTCCAGAACTGATTTCTCAGACGGTTGAAGTGGTCAGGAAAGTCAGAGATCACCTCCGAGTTGCTCAGGATCGCCAGCGCCATTGGACCGATGCTCATCGGCGTCCCTTAGAATTTGCCATCGGCGACCATGTGTTCCTTAGGATCTCGCCTACCCGCGGCGTCATTCGTTTTGGCGTGCGGGGAAAGCTTAGTCCTAGGTATATAGGGCCGTTCGATATTCTGGAGCGAGTAGGCGATGTGTCCTATCGTCTCGCTCTTCCGTCGTCGCTAAGTGAGGTACATGATGTATTCCATGTATCCCAATTAATACGGTACATCCCGGACCCGAGCCATATCCTAGATCATTCGGAATTGGTTGTGGGTACCAACCTTTCGTATGAGGAGAGGCCCGTGTCTATTTTGGACCGGAGGGAAAAGACGCTCAAGAACAAGACTATTAACTTAGTTCGTGTTGCTTGGGGTCATCACTCTCTAGGTGAGTCAACGTGGGAGCGTGAGGACGACATCCGATCGCGATATCCCTACATGTTTGACTCGTGAGGTATAATGTCTTTCTTATGCCTTACGCTTTCCCTTCCTTGCTTGCATTGTATGATTGTATGATTGAACTGCTTAACGTAACTTGCCTGTGCTTAGTATAGCTTGTCGTGGCAATCTCTAGCTCCTTGATTAAATTCCGAGGACGGAATTCTTTGAAGGTGGGTAGAGTTGTCACCCCCATTTCCTGTATTTCGTATTTGTACTCGTAATTTGATTTTGGCACGTATTTTATTTTCTCGACTTGCGGATTTTAGTTTCTCGTAAATGGGTTTGGACCATGGTTTGGTTTTATTTTGTGGGATTGGGTTGGTTTGATTAGGTTTGGTTTAATATGAATTGGAACACTTTAACCTACACTCTACCATCAACACAACACACCCACCCTCATTATATCTCCACCAAACTTTCTCTCTCCTCTTTACTCTCCATTAATTTTCTTCTTCTTTTTCCTTCTTCCACACAACTCCCCAACCCATAGGCAAGTGCACCTTGCCATCGAATAAGCACCACTTTTTATTTGTCCATTAGCTAGATTAGGCCATGGAGAACAACTTTAGAACTTGACATTTTGTGATTTGGAGCTTTCATTCTTCTAGATCTAGATTTTAACCATTTTTGAAAATCCTTGGTTTTGATCTATTAAACTTCGATTTTTGCATGTTTTGATGCTTCCATGTGGAGAGAATTCGATTTTACTCAAGTTAGAACTTTGAAAATCTAGATTTGGTTTTGATTTGACAAAGTTATGAAGAATTGAAGTTCTTGGTGTTCTTGGACCTGCTCTCGGCCAGGAAGAACATCCCTCTGCCTTGCGCTCTTTAGCGCATGGCCGATTGCGCACCCCCGGCCTGTGCTCTTTAGCGCAGGGCCGATTGCGCATGACCTCAGCCAGTGCTTTGCGCTGCGCTGGATTGCGCTGGCGCAAGCCATCCATGCGCAAGCCAGCCATGCGCAAAGTAACCCCTGCGTAATTCACCCATGCGCAACTGACTCCTGCGCAGTCTGTTCCTGCGCAATCCATCCCTGCGCAGTTGACTTCTGCGCAGTCTGTTCATGCGCAATCTGCCCCTGTGCCCTGTGCTCCTGCGCACTTGGCACCCTGCGCAACTGACACTTGCGCAATCCAACTCCCTGACCCCTTGCGCAATCCATTGGCTTTTGGAGTTTTGGTTATTTCTTTAAGCTTGGCTCTTCTATAGTCCAATATATATTGGTATTTTATTAGATATTTTACGTCCATTTTATATTCTTACGCCTTTTGTCATGAACTTGATTTTACTTTATATGTTTGGAATGACTATTGTACATGGTATGGCATGACAAGGAACTAGCATAACACGAAAGTGACCCGTAGTGGTGCACTCCTGACATGACCAACCTGACTTGATAGTGGCCCGTAGTGGCACACTCCTGACAGTACCCTGACATGATTTATCTTGATAACTTGATAGTGGCCTGTGGCGGCGCACTCCTGACTTGACTTGACTTGTAACTTGTAACTTGACTCGTATAATCAACTTGACACCGTGGGTGCTCCTGCTTGCTTGCTTGTACAATCCACTTGTCTTGTCTCGCATTATGTCTAGGACGTGACTTCCTGGGTACCACGGCCAGGGACTCGCGCTAAATTGGATTAGGCTAATTATTAGATCAAACTAGAACATGGAGAATTCCCAGTCACAGGCAATCTCGTTATCTGGACGCTTTAATGGACTTGTAGCTTGCCGACGAGAAGAGCACATTTCCAGCACACTGTCATGTGTTGCACCCTCTAAGTCACCTAAGGGTACATTTGTCTTCCGGACAATGTACCCACCTATAACTGTCAACCCGCGGAAGGATAACTGGATAGTCTGCAGGGCTTGGGACTAGGAGTTTCTCACTTGCATCTTGTTAGTAATTAGGTTTGTGATAACCCTAGTTAGTTAAAGTAGTAAGCCGTAGTACTTGCTTGGCCGATTGTGAATGAATGGTGTCCAGCCTTGTCTAAGTCTTGTCTAGCTCCAGTACCTGCTATCTCCTGAGCATGTTTGTTTTACTTATCTTAACGATAAATGAGTAGAGACTGTGAGCCATTCAGGCGAAGGGTTACAACCCCGGTCCTTGTCTGGTTTCAGGATTGTAATCTGGCTTCCGGAATGGTTCCGCGTCCCTAGTCGTTTATCGCCCTGTGTACCTTACTACTTGTACTTTCTTTTATTCTTTATGTTCTGATATGCTGGCTTTTGTTCTTATTTGTGGCCTCCTTTGTGGCACTTGCTCTTTCTGGGGTTTGACCCAGCTGGTTTTGTGTGGCCAGATTTCGGAGCAGCTCCCGAGGATCTACCGAGCTTCCAGCCCAATGGTGACAACTAGACGGAACCCGGGCTACGAGTGGGTTTTCCCTTTTTGTTTCACCCACTTATATGTAAATTTATTCTTTTGAGACGTTTAGCCGACGAGCACCTGTTAGCTCGATGCACATTTACTTACTGTCTGCCTACGGGCTGTAAACATGATTAACAATTCCTAGGGTTGATCATGTATGACTGAACTCTTGCTAGTCCTATCATTTTGTACGACTAGCTTCATGATCATCCAATATGTAATATTTGGGACGCGTTATATATATATTTGATGCTCTAATATCTTGTAACTCTGTTAATTGCTTGAGATTGAGACAATAGGCTTGACCTTAAGAGACTGCTGGCTTGTAGTAAACCCTCATATCTAGACAGCCGTGACCGTATAGTTGAGATGTATTCTATTTCAATATACGTAGCTGGCTATGTCTGCCTCCGCTCTCCAGTATTCTGGTTATGGGGCGTGACAATACAACTACGTCGTTATAGTCAATAATCCAAGAACATCATCCGAAAAATGGATTACAATTTAAGGTCTGGACTTAATGGAGGTAAAGGTAGACGAACTCCTATTCAACTACATGCCACAAAAGGAAAGTCATCATAATACTACAACAAGACTAGACATGGGTTATGCTAATCTATGCCGATTACAACCCCAGACAGATCTGAATCAGACGAAGAGATTAGGTCTCATTCTTCTGATTCCTCCTCATGGGACTCAAACACCAGTATAGGGGATGTCCATCGACTGACTCTATCTGTCAATATGGTGACAACTAAATTCCCGAAAGATGATGATTACTTTATCGAGACTTATGAGAATGAACCTTGGGCACAAAGGATGAATAATCAACAGGAACTTCGCTTTGAATAGCATGAACCACCCACTGAAGATGAGCTAACCCAGATCGATGTTGGAGTCGAAGCTTCTCCAAGGCCAATCTTTATCAGCAAGAGCCTCCCTGAGGCAGATAAATAAGACTTGATACAGCTTATCAAAGAATACATAGACGTGTTCGTCTGGAGCTATGAAGATATGCCGGGAGTAGATCCTCAGATCGCTACTCATAAGCTCAACGTTTTGCCAAATGCTAAAACTGTTAAACAACAACAGCGACGATTCTGACCTGATATGATGGACGCTATAGAAGCTGAAGTCAAGAAGCTTATTGTCTATGGTTTTGTTAGTGTAGTGCCCCGTCCCGCTCAGTCAATCGGAAGAATTGAAACGCCGATGGAGTTCGGACTTAGCCTTGCAACGGTTGCTCGAAGACTCGCTCAGGTGGGGTAGTTTCGATGAACTTACCTCGTCTTGGCCTTCACATAATAACTCGCATGTTTTTAACTTGCATAAGTTAGGCTTGATAATAAAATAGACGCATCCACATAGCTAAGAGAATAATCCCGACGGGTCAGAATATGTTAGAACATAGAAAATGGTCCCACGGTCTGCTTAGAAGTCTGCTCAGCGTGCTTTCAAAATGACACTCGGTCCATTGTTCTGTGGCTTGGGAGAAGAAAGTTGGTCTAAGTTGCTAAGTTGCCACAACGCTCGAATTAGCCTAAGTCATAGGCATCGCCCGCGTGAATGCTTGATAAAGCATGCACGGTCCCGTCATCCAAGGCTTAGCATAGACTTCACACATCCCATGGGTTAAGTCGTATTGTACGGCTTGTGGTTTAAGTCTATGCACCCAAAAACTTGGTTGTTCAAGTTGAACGCGTGCACGGCATGTTCTCTCGATGCGAAGCATGGCGTAGACTTTACTCGTCGAGTCGTTGCCCGAATAAGTTAGACGAGAGTTGTGCTTGGCTATCAAAATTATAGCAAGCACTGTCCCCTATTTTCTGTGGTTGCCACTGTCCCCTATTTTCTGTGGTTGCCAAGTCACTTAGTCCCACGAGAACAAGGCTCGTCATATAAAGTATATGACTTGAGCGATAGCGTCGCCTAGAGAATAAGATCTGTCTAAGACACGAGCTACGGTGGGTTTAGTGAAAAGCATGCCACGGACAAAGAAAGTCCATGCGACTGGTTGTCGCCAAGATCGGTCCTGCTACTTGGGAGTCTCGCTAAGTCTCGATAAGGAAACACACGAGATCGGTCCCGCTACTTGGGAGTCTCGATAGAAAGATGGAAAGCATGGTCATGATTAAGGAAGGACTTGATAGATCGAGTTGAGTCTTGCATGGTCATTGGACAACTTGGGCGCAAGGGTAAATTTCTCGAGCGATCCCGGGGTGCCGGGTTTGTGTCGACCTAGGAGAAATTGCAGATATTGTACGGCCTTTATCGACGGTACAACTCGATTGAAGTGAACCGTTATATTATAGGCTGTGGCTCATTCGGTAGGAACTCGTACCTCGCCACGCGAATGGTCACCGTATACAAAAGATCCAGGATAGCTTGACATTGCTAGTGACCACTCATATAGTTGTGTCAGCAAGAGTGGCTATCCGTGTGTATGCCTTTGGATTGCGTCAAGTACTAACAAGTTACGAGTTGGGTTATCAAGTTACGCTTATAGCAAGCGCTAACCTTTAATCGGCACGGGTTAGGGTGTGCACGGTTGCAACACCATTCTAGAGCCAAAGAGTTGGCTATAGCAAGATCACGTGCTTTGGCACGAATGTGGCATCGTCTCGAGTTAAGTCAGAAAGGGCCGTAAGGCAAGTTGGTTAAGTTTGGTTGATCCTCGGGAGGTACGACCTCGATCTCATGGCACGATCAAGTCTACTGGCATGACCAGCACGAGTCGTCCCCTTGACGTCGTTGGCACGAGAATGGTCTAGAGACACATGAAAGAATTAAAGGTCTTGGCACGGCCGAGTTTGCATAAGTTGCTACTCGGCGAGGCACTGCCTCGAATATATGGAAGTCACGAATAGAGTATCGCACAACCTTGTCGTTGCGCTACCAAGTATAGGCTAAGGCATCGTCTTAAAATTGATCCTAAGGCAAGACTAGAAAGACAATCAAAAGGGATTAAGCTACACAAAGTAAATGAACGTGTCGGTTTGGTATGGGTGGACGAGGAGCTCACTCCACCAGTACAGTTGAGTACTGACACCCACATAGTTTTCATGTGCAGGCACATGTAGAAGCTCATGGTGCGGAGCTCGCTTGGATGCGTCGAGGTACGGAGTTTCCTTGGCGATTCGTAGCGTGCGGCCGCGTGGAGTCAAGACATATACGGGATATAATGTATGGATATCGCCATCATGCAGAATCTGCCACTCGTCGCCTTGAAGCATTGTATCGAGAGATGAGAGAGAGCAGAGTGACTTGTAAAATAAAGGAAAAGTGAGCTTGAGAGACTTGTAATCATAGCCTTGCGTCCCATTGTAATCTTACTGTTCAATATCAATAAAGAGCACTTTTGAATAACTTGTGTTTTGCTTCTAAATTTTTGCTGCATGTTTCAATGTTTCTGTTTAGGACTTCTGTGCGACGACCCCATCGCAGCTGCTGTAATCGACCGTTAGAAAACTGCCTTGTACGAGCACAATCTAGGCTCGTACGGCATCACGCCTTAGCGAGGACGATTGCTCCTATGGGAGCGGGGCGTGACAGTTAGAGAGGAATAACATCCCGACTAGGTGGCTAATATCGTCAAGGTTACGAAGAAAATAAGAAAAATTCGAGTCTACATCGACTTCAGAGACCTCAATACAGCTTGTCTGAAAGACGAGTTTTCTCTTCCAATCACTGATGTCATGATTGACAATACCTGTGGGTTCAAACAAATGTCTTTTATGGATGAATTCTTTGGTTATAATCAAATCAAGAAGAATCCTGAAGATGAAAAGCATATGTCCTTCCGTACTTCTCTAGGAGTCTACTGCTACACAGTCATACCATTCGGTCTTAAGAACGCTGATGCCACCTATCAGCGACCCATGAGCACTATTTTCCATGAGCATTTACGAAAAATAGTCGAATGCTATGTCAATGATATTGATGTCAAGAGTCGTTTAAAGGAAGATCACATCCAAGACTCGAAGACTATTTTCGATCCAATGCGTCAACATGAACTCAAGATGAATCCAACCAAGTCACTCCTGGGTGTCTCTAGTAGAAAATTTCTCGGATTCGTTATTACCTCTAAGGGTATACACGTTGACCCCGATAAAGTCAAAGACATTCAAGAGATGCATCCTTCACACAACCTAAAAGAGCTACGAGGATTCCAAGGACGACTTGCCTATATCAGAAGATTTATCTCAAATATCTCTAGACGCTGCAGACCGTTCACTCAATTAATTAAAAAAGGTGTATCTTTCGTTTAGATTGATGAATGTCAACATGCATTTGAAGATATCAAGCGATACTTGATGAACCCTCCAGTTCTGGCCTGATGTACGTTCGAGCAATGGATCATTCTCTCGGTGCCCTCATAACTCAGAAGAATAATGAAGGTCATGAGCAAGCAATCTACTATCTCAGCCAGACAATGATCGGTGTTGAACATCGATACAGTTCGGTGGAAAAAGAATGCTTATCCTTGATGTTCGCCATCCAGAAGATGCATCATTACATTACGGGCTAAACCTTCCATGTTATCTCCAGAGTCAATCCTCTGCAAGTCCTGATGAAAAAGCCTAGTTTACTCAATTCTAGATTTCCTACATGGGCGATGTTGTTGGCACCGTACGATATGGTCTATGTTCCGCAAAAGTTTGTCAAGGGCCAAGCCCTAGCTGACTTCTTGGCTGCTCATCCAATTCCTGATACTTGAAAACTCTACGACCAAATTTTCGATAAAACTCTAGAGTCTAACATGTCTTCAAAATGAATACTCGCTTGGCATCTATTCTTTGATGGTGCATCTAGAATCGAACCCAACAGTATCATCATTGCTAGAGTAGGGATTGTCCTCGTATCCCCAGAAGGGCTAGCCATGCAAAGTGCCTATTCTCTGGACGAGCCATGTTCTAACAATGTTGCTGAATATAATGCTTTGCTCATCGGTCTCTAACTAGCTAAACAGCTGGATATCGACTATCTTAAAGTTTATGGAGACTCTAAACTAATCGTCAATCAGGTTAGAGGTACGTATGAGGTCCAATACCAAGGTCCCATCCCGTACCAAGAAGCAACAGTTAAACTTGCTATTTTATTCAAATGTTTCTTTATTGAGCACATACGCCGAGTGTGCAATACGAAAACTGATGCACTTGCTAATCTAGCAGCAGTACTAGCTGTTCCTATGAAAAGACAACTAATCATCATTGCTAATCAAGAATTATTCTGTGTCGAGAATAATTTGAATATTGAATTCAGTAATGCGGTTGAGATTTTCACTACTAGTGAAGACTGGAGGACCCCCTTGTAGAAGCATGGAATTTCAGGACCAGAAATCCTATGCGCCAAATATTACATGCGCCAGGGAGCTCAGAGGAAGTACTTGGCACAGCAAAGCAAAAATATAGACATTAAAAGAAGATTTTTATTTCATATAAAAGTCTATTACATGTCTTAAAAGAGCTGTACAAAGGAGGATTTCTACAAAGAAAAGACCCTAAGTCTATTACATGTCTTAAAAAGAGTTGTACTAGTGAAGACTGGAGGACCCCCTTCATCGACTTTGCAGTATATGACATCCTGCCACAAGATCCTAAAAAACAAACGATAATTCGTTGTCGCTCACTCCAATTCTATTACAATCACTCGTCCAAGACACTACCGTCGATCTTTTGATAGTATGCTCATACACTATCTTACGGGTGATAAAGTAAAATAGATATTACATGAAGCTCATGATGTTGTCTACGGTGCACATCAGCCTGGTCCTAAGCTACAAGACCGTATTAGATGCATGGGATACTATTAGCCCACTATGGTGCCAGATGCAATTGAATATGCAAAAAAATGCAAAGCATGTCAAAAACGTGTCACGACCCGCACCCTAGAGTTAGGGCACGAGAACGTAACAATGCCCAGCCTACGTCGCAGTGTCGGCGGCAGAATGCTGTCCTAGGTCTCAATGCATCTAACAGTATAAGACTAAACAGTTTATACTCCCCGAATGGAGGTGACATAGCAGAATGTAAACTCAATCACATCTAAGGTAGAGCATAAAGGAAGATAGATAAAACATGAAATTGAAAAGAGATACAACAGATAGAAGTCTAAGTATCTAAGATACAAACTCAGAATACATCTCAAAACTCAAATACAGTAATCCATAAATACAACTCAAGATGACTGAAAATAAACTATAAGCAAAAACCCTAGCTATCTATGCAACCTCTACTGTCTTCTCTAGGCTAGCAGGCAACCTCCAGGCTATCTGTAAAATTTATCAACGGGCCCAGTCAGGACTGGAGCGAGCACAGTACATCTCAACAGATCATAGCAGGTTAGAAAATATAATCATGTAGTAAAGTAAGATACAGGATCTGAAGGAAATACAGTATATAAACAGAGAAAGAGAACTGTAATAGAAATATCTACTATAAGTAGAGAGCTAACAGTGGCTAGTGAGTCAGAGTACAATATAAATATGTAAATGGCATAGGAGATTCTGGGAACTATACTATGGAGTGATTCTGGAAACTGCACTACTTGGATATTATTCACATGTTTACTTCTACTCCCTCGTACCCCCAATCAATACACAAGGATCCAACCAGGTTATGTTATGATTCCATGCAAAGGCCCACAAGGGGTGATACATGGATAGCCCATAAATGGGTGATTCTGGGAATGCCCATAAATGGATAATTCTGGGAAGACTCTGTGATCATGAGAGTACATGTCACAAGTGATCGAAGAACCGTGAAGTATAGTGATACATCATGTAAGTGAAACGTACAGAACATGTAGTATACGATGCTTCCTGAGGGGATAACATCTCAAGAAAGGATCCATATAGTACTAATCTGTGTTACCAACGTGACAGCATCAAGTATAGTAATCTAAAGCAGGAAAATAATTCTAACATGATATGAAATAATCAAAGAATGTACTCGCCTGATATCTGAATGTCCAAGGTAAAGATACTGTCCGAGGAGAGGTGTCTGGCTCCTAATTAGAACAGCACAAGTCACAACATGTCCAGAAGGGTAATATAAAGTACTACAATGTATTCTACATGAATCTAGGTCAAACTAGGCCAAAGTCAACCCTTGGTCAACTCTGGTCAACTGCACTAGTCAAACTAGGTCAAACTAGGTCATGTCCTAACCCAGCAAGTCTTACTAGGCCTAACCAAGACTATCCTAGCAAGCACACGTCAATACAAGGCTATACAAGCCAACATACACCCAACTCTATATAGCATGCAATTATTCAATACTCAAATAGGCAAGAATTTACATTGGATATACACTAGGTAATCTATTACTTTAAGCTATATATGTCTACACATATATACACATGCATATATTGGTATTCAACATTAGGTCTATAATCATGGCATTTCAAATGGTTATATAAACTTATATATTACAACACAATATGCTAACATATATATAATATACATACATAGCTAAGTTAACTATATTCATAAATACTTATTTAAGAGGCTATGTGTGTGTAGGTGAACATGGCAAAGGGACAAGTGAGGGTTAAATGGGCATACATAGTGTATACATATCAAAGAGTGTCAAAGTGTAAGTAAACAAAGTATCAAGTGTGATAGTGTCAACATAGTGTAAGGGGTACATGAGGTAATATAGAATTTGTGTTAACATAGAACATTACATCTCATTAACTTGTATATTGCATACATTACATCTATTATTACATTACATTCATGCTTGCATTCATTTATCATTCATCTATTCTCTTGCACTACTATATGCACCATACATTACATACTATGGAACCTACATATTCATTACAAGCCATACTTATACATGCTTACATTAGATAGGATACTTATACCTCATACATCATTTATTTAACCATTTACTCATGCTTGCATTCTCTATTTAATTACATAATGTATATACATTAACATGGGTTAAAATCAAATAGAATATTATATTACACACAAGGGTGCACAAAATGCATATGCCGAATAGTAACTCCTACTAATAATCAATACTGTACCATCTTAGCATGAATTAAAATCTAGGATTAAAGTATGTTATAGATCTGTGTTAGCTTTCCGAAACTTCAAACGGATCACGTTTTCGTTTCCGGAAACTCCCGGAATCGCGAAAACACCGAGAACGCATTTGTCTTTCGTACAGCTGACATTCAAATAATTCTCCAGAAAGTTACAAAAATAATTAGGCCTATTAATACATGTTTTTGGAAAGCTAACTTCAATACGCTTCTTTTAAAAAAACGGAAGATTAAACCAAGCTTTGAGCTAGAAGTTATGACATTTCTAAGTTAGGGCTGAAATTAAAAACGTGGATAAAAATCATGACGGATTTAGATAGTTTGAGCCAAAAGAATATATAATATATATCCTAATTATCCACAACAATAATGCCAATAATAATATGAGGAACTACACTCACAAACTTGATTATATAATCATCATGAACCATTTATTACATATATAAATATAGATACACTCTCATTACAATATATATATATATATATATATATATATATATATTTATATATATATATATATATATATATATATATATATATATATATATATATATATATATATATATATATATGTATATATATACATACACAAATCTATATATGTAACATGAACACATCTATAAGAGATACATGAATGAAATGTAAAGTACTCAAGAACACATCTCTACATATTCAAATCTGAGATTTAATATGAATTAATTCATTTAATCAATATTTTAAATATAAAGTGTGTCCAAGTTTGGGGGTTTTCCCCATGAACACAAGACACAACAATAATACAATAGAAATCCCTAAAGGACACATAATGGACACAAGAGGACACAAAATAGGGACACAACAATGGGGGTCATTCCTATGGTTAAAACTTTCCTAAATGCAAAATGGAGAAATAAAAGAGAAGGAAATATTACCTAAAGGAGAGAAAATCCAAGGAGAAAGGCTTCTTCCTTGGGAGAGCTTGAGAGCACTTGGGGAAGAAGACTTCTCAAAGAAAGGAAATAAGGTGGGAGTCCTATTAGGGCCGGCCACAATGGTTATCCCCCCCCCCCCCCCACATTGAATATTACAAGTTTGCCCCTCCCTTAGTTACAAGTGTTTAAAACAATTTTGGTTAGGGTTTGGGGGTAAAAGGGTCAAAATAAAAACTCTAAATGGTTAACCTAATAATTAGGATTATGACTAATCTTTCTAACATGACTAATTAAAATGTGGGCCATGGCTAACTAATGCATGGGTCCAACTAGAGTCTAAGTTACCCCGGGTCCCCGTTACAAGTCGGATTGAGATGAAATTCGAACCCGACTCAAATAATCCCAAAACAATATCATAAATAATAAAATATTATCAAAATAATTCAAAGAGGTCAAATGCAAAATATCCTTAGGCCAGAAATGACATTAAAATATCATAATCACATGGTTAGGCTCTAGGTCAAACAGTCTCTAGGGTTTCACTAGCAAAACGTCAAAACCACAAGTCATTGATTTAAATAATTTTAAAATAATTTAAAATCACCAAAAATTATATCATGAATTAAATATCATTATTAAAATAGTTATAAACATAAAATTTTAAAATTACCCTCATTTGGAAAACTGGGAGCTACAACTCTACCCACCTTAGAAAAATTTCGTCCTCGAAATTTAAGATCGATAGTACTCCTTCTAGAGCCTCTAACCTACCCAATATCTAAGGTAACACTTCCTAACACTGGAATAATAAACGGACATCTAAATAGTGTCAATCTAGGAAAACCTCCAACATTGCTCTGCTGTACGGCGGTAATGGAACTTCAATAAAATATGGACTGGAACCTATATCCAAGGGACTGGACCTATTTTAAAGTGGTCTTAACTAAGGATGAAAAGGAACTGATCATAGGCTATAGGTATGCTCAAACTATTATCTTTCTATTAACCATCTATTAATACATTCTATTACCATAGGAACGATGCATTACTAAGACATATAGGCCCCTATCTCTCATAACACATTTATACTCACCAAAAGACTAGTATATCCTATCAAGGCTGATACTATAATCTCTCATAAATCTCATAAGCTACATGTTTATAGATACACATCCCCACATCAAGGACTAACCTATATATATCTACAACTGATACTAATGGGGTGACGTCCCTATTTCCCAACAATCAAGGTCTAATTTTTTTTTATCTAAATCATGCAATTTGAAGGAATAGTATACAAGGTCAGGGCATACCGTAGCAGTTGAAAGTCTCACCTAGGTACACTAATCATTCTAGGTCAAAACAGTACTATGGTATCAACACACAAACAATCTAGGGTGTCCTAATTGGGAAGGTAAGGGAACAACAATCATCAAGGTTGTAGGGCTGTCTACCATCCTATATAAAAATTGGTCATTAACAAGCAACTAAGAAATTATTAAAAGGTTACTATTCCATAAAATGGCAAAAATTGAAAATTTAGGCACAACAAATCACAAATAGATTTTTGTCTTGACACGATCTAAGTTGATCAATTTCGGGATAAAATGAGATTTGGACAAGAAGGAAATCAATAAAATCAAAGTATGAGCACGAGCATCCAATGATGGAGGTTCAGGTCATGATTAAATTTAATTAGACTGAGTACGAATACGAGGTTCATAGGCGATGAAAAGATTTCAAGGAGAATTGTCAAGGCTGTCGCGAATGAGACTCTAGGGTCAAGTTTAACTATGTCTCCATTCTCGTAGATTGATACATGAAAAAGCGAACCAAAGTGCAATAGGTTGATCAGACCATCATGTACCGGTTCTGATTAGACAATATGTTAGTGGGTGGCCACCCAATAAAATATGTTATGACCAAGCTCAAAAATAGATAAGCTTGCAAAACTAAGGCTAATTTAGCAGCACAAGATATAAGGATGGTAATGATGAAATGAATTACATAGTCCAAATTTCTTAACCAACGGGTCAAGTAATCAGATAAGGTACAAGGTTAAGCATCTAAGGAAACAAGCAGAACACCATCACATGCCGGGTCAAAAGAATTGAGTCAAGGCTGGATTTCTAATTAAAATAAGAAAAAATTTAGTATAATGGTAGAGGTTATAGTTTAGCCAGTTGACCAAAAAATTATATCAAGAAAATAGAGTACAAGAAGACGGGTTTTAGTGGGACATGATATACCTACACGAAGGTGAGCTCGTCTAGGTCTTGCATATAAGATTTGTTGGAGGGTAACAGCTAGTATTACATTCCGAATATCAAAGTCACGATAAGGAACGTCAAGGATCTCAATTAGAAAGTGGGAGTTCAAGAGGTGGTAATTAATGCACAAAAATAATGAAGATCTAGTTAGTCATCTGCTTCTGATACTCTTAAGTTCATCTGGTCATAACTTGCCAATCAAATCTTTACCTTACCAGTCTCCATATGAAAATTTAACCTTTACTTAAACCCTTACCATGACTACCGTAGGCAATTCCCAATTTCCAAACATCACTCTTGAAGCACAGCCCTCACATTTAGGAATCAACATTAACCATTTATTTAAATTTCCAAGTTCTTTCACCTTATCTTAAATTTGACCCAAAATCTCTAAATCCCGTTTACGAATTCCTTGAACTTGTTCAAATTGTTCTCCTCGTAATATTTAATTTAAATCTCTAGGCCTTACAAAACTTATCTTCCATCATAAAATCAACTTCCGTATTTTCTTCGACATACACCCTTGAATATTATTCTCCTAAAAATATTTCACAACAATCTCTAAACTTCCATAACTTTGTGTTCTCTCTATCCCTAGTCATTTCCTCGCAACATCTTGTTTAATATCCTTATTAAACACAATTAACTTCTCTTTTCCATTACTAACCTTCTACATAGCCTCAGAGTAAAAGTTTTCCCCAGAATCAATAACAAAGATTTTCCAAGTTCTCAAAACTAGGTTGACCTCTGATATCCTCATTAGTTTTGAATACACCTATAAACTATCTCATAACCCCAAATTTTTCCTAAATGTAATTGTTTCCAGATTGGCAGTATACATCTCTTTATTCTATTCGAGATCTTTACCACATTTCTATCTCAAGTTTCCATATGGAACACTCCACATTTGATTTCTTTTAGATCATCATAAAATAACCAGTTACGTCTTCTCTGAGCTACATAATTTACGTCACTTCCTTAGCCTTTTCCATGCAAAAGATACGAAGATTCAAGGGTTTCGAAGTACATCTGGTAGGGACGACAAGATATGGGTAATTAATGTAATGAGACAGAGTTTAAGATAAGAGGTAAATAAGAATGCAAGGGAACAATGGCGAGAAAGAATAATGAAGATATGTTCCTTCTCATCGGTTCAAACGAGAGGAACCCATCAAGCTTAAATTCAATAGCAAGGAATGAGGGTGAATCCAAACAAGAGGAAAATGAATTCCAATTGAAGTTCAAAATGAGTTTCTCAGGGGTCATCCCAGAAATCTCTCAAAGAATCCTAAGTGTGATTGAGTACCTTGGATTTGAAAATATTAATCTAAAATACAAAATTAAATCAACAACTACAAAATTTTATCAAAATTATCAACTAATACCAGGATTCAAAGTTCTACAATGAATCCACAAAATCAAATTCAAATCAAGGAAAAAAGGTGAATCAAAACAAGGAAAAGAAGTTCAAATCGGAATTCAAAATGAGATTCTCAAGGATCATCCCAGGAATCTCTCAAGGAATCCTAACAGTGATTGAGTATCCTCTCATCCTAACATCTTAATTTATATATCCTATAGCAGGATCGTAGTAGTACAACTAAGTCGTTGCGCTACTACGAAATCGTACTAATACGAATCTCGACCTGCATGGGCCACCACTAAAAACGTGTCACGACCCGTACCCTAGAGTTAGGGCACGAGAACGTAACAACGCCCAGCCTACGCCGCAGTGTCGATGGTAGAACGCTGTCCTAGGTCTCAATACATCTAACAGTATAAGACTAAACAGTTTATACTCCCCGAATGGGGGTGACATAGTAGAATGTAAACTCAATCACATCTAAGGTAGAGCATAAAGAAAGATAGATAAATCATGAAATCGAAAAGAGATGCAACAGATAGAAGTCTAAGTGTCTAAGATACAAACTCAGAATACATCTCAAAACTCAAATACAGTAATCCATAAATACAACTCAAGATGACTAAAAATAAACTATAAGCAAAAACCCTAGCTATCTATGCAACCTCTACTGTCTCCTCTAGGCTAGCAGGCAACCTCCAGGCTATCTGTAAAATTTATCAACGGGTCCAGTCAGGACTGGAGCGAGCACAGTACATCTCAACAGATCATAGCAGGTTAGAAAATATAATCATGTAGCAAAGTAAGATACAGGATCTGAAGGAAATACAGTATGTAAACAGAGAAAAAGAACTGTAATAGAAATATCTACTATAAGTAGAGAGCTAACAGTAGCTAGTGAGTCAGAGTACAATATAAACTTGTGAATGACATAGAAT
Source organism: Iris pallida (assembly GCA_029216955.1). Classification (NCBI taxonomy): domain Eukaryota; kingdom Viridiplantae; phylum Streptophyta; class Magnoliopsida; order Asparagales; family Iridaceae; genus Iris; species Iris pallida. The sequence continues at coordinate 1,889,136 of JANAVB010011397.1, read as the reverse complement.
ATTCTAGGAACTATACTATGGAGTAATTCTGGGAACTGCACTACTTGGATATTATTCACATGTTTACTTCTACTCCCTCGTACCCCCAATCAATACACAAGGATCCAACCAGGTTATGTTATGATTCCATGCAAAGGCCCACAAGGGGTGATACATGGATAGCCCATAAATGGGTGATTCTGGGAATACCCATAATGGGGTGATTCTGGGAATGCCCATAAATAGGTGATTCTGGGAAGACTCTGTGATCATGAGAGTACATGTCACAAGTGATCGAAGAACCGTGAAGCATAGTGATACACCATGTAAGTGAAACGTACAAAACATGTAGTATACGATGCTTCCTGAGGGGATAACATCTCAAGAAAGGATCCATATAGTACTAATCCGTGTTACCAACGTGACAGCATCAAGTATAGTAATCTAAAGCAGGAAAATAATCCTAACAGGATATGAAATAATCAGAGAATATACTCGCCTGATATCTGAATGTCCAAGGTAAAGATACTGTCCGAGGAGAGGTGTCTGGCTCCTAATTAGAACAGAACAAGTCACAACATGTCCATAAGGGTAATATAAAGCACTACAATGCATTCTACATGAATCTAGGTCAAACTAGGCCAAAGTCAACCCTTGGTCAACTCTGGTCAATTGCACTAGTCAAACTAGGTCATGTCCTAACCCAGCAAGTCTTACTAGGCCTAACCAAGACTATCCTAGCAAGCACACATCAATACAAGGCTATACAAGCCAACATACACCCAACTCTATATAGCATGCAATTATTCAATACTCAAATAGGCAAGAATTCACATTGGATATACACTAGGTAATCTATTACTTTAAGCTATATATGTCTACACATATATACACATGCATATATTGGTATTCAACATTAGGTCTATAATCATGGCATTTTAAATGGTTATATAAACTTATATATTACAACACAATATACTAACATATATATAATATACATACATAGCTAAGTTAACTATATTCATAAATACTTATTTAAGAGGCTATGTGTGTGTAGGTGAACATGGCAAAGGGACAAATGAGGGTTAAATGGGCATACATAGTGTATATATATCAAAGAGTGTCAAAGTGTAAGTAAACAAAGTGTCAAGTGTGATAGTGTCAACATAGTGTAAGGGGTACATGAGGTAATATAGAATTTGTGTTAACATAGAACATTATATCTCATTAACTTGTATATTGCATACATTACATCTATTATTACATTACATTCATGCTTGCATTCATTCATCATTCATCTATTCTCTTGCACTACTATATGCACCATACATTACATACTCTGGAACCTACATATTCATTACAAGCCATACTTATACATGCTTACATTAGATAGGATACTTACACCTCATACATCATTTATTTAACCATTTACTCATGCTTGAATTCTCTATTTAATTACATAATGTATATACATTAACATGGGTTAAAATCAAATAGAACATTATATTACACACAAGGGTGCACAAAATGCATATGCCGAATAGTAACTCCTACTAATAATCAATACTGTACCATCTCAGCATGAATTAAAATCTAGGATTAAAGTATGTTATAGATCTATGTGTTAGCTTTCCGAAACTTCAAACGGATCGCGTTTTCGTTTCCGGAAACTCCCGGAATCGCGAAAACACCGAGAACGCATTTGTCTTTCGTACAGCTGACATTCAAATAATTCTCCAGAAAGTTACAGAAATAATTAGGCCTACTAATACATGTTTTTGGAAAGCTAACTTCAATACGCTTCTTTTAAAGAAAACGGAAGATTAAACCAAGCTTTGAGCTAGAAGTTATGACATTTCTAAGTTAGGGCTGAAATTAAAAACGTGGATAAAAATCATGACGGATTTAGATAGTTTGAGCCAAAAGAATACATAATATATATCCTAATTATCCACAACAATAATGACAATAATAATATGAGGAACTACACTCACAAACTTGATTATATAATCATCATGAACCATTTATTACATATATAAATATAGATACACTCTCATTACAATATATATATATATATATATATATTATATATATATATATATATATATATATATATATATATATATATATATATATATATATATATATACATACACAAATCTATATATGTAACATGAACACATCTATAAGAGATACATGAATGAAATGTAAAGTACTCAAAAACACATCTCTACATATTCAAATCTGAGATTTAATATGAATTAATTCATTTAATCAATATTTTAAATATAAAGTGTGTCCAAGTTTGGGGGTTTTTCCCATGAACACAAGACACAACAATAATACAATAGAAATCCCTAAAGGACACATAATGGACACAAGAGGACACAAAATAGGGACACGACAATGGAGGTCATTCCTATGGTTAAAACTTTCCTAAATGCAAAATGGAGAAATAAAAGAGAATGAAATATTACCTAAAGGAGATAAAATCCAAGGAGAAAGGCTTCTTCCTTGGGAGAGCTTGAGAGCACTTGGGGAAGAAGACTTCTCAAAGAAAGGAAATGAGGTGGGAGTCCTATTAGGACCGGCCACAATGGTTATCCCTCCCCCCCCCCCCCACATTGAATATTACAAGTTTGCCCCTCCTTTAGTTACAAGTGTTTAAAACAATTTTGGTTAGGGTTTGGGGGTAAAAGGGTCAAAATAAAAACTCTAAATGGTTAACCTAATAATTAGGATTATGACTAATCTTTCTAACATGACTAATTAAAATGTGGGCCATGGCTAACTAATGCATGGGTCCAACTAGAGTCTAAGTTACCCCGGGTCCCCGTTACAAGTCGGATTGAGATGAAATTCGAACCCGACTCAAATAATCCCAAAATAATATCATAAATAATAAAATATTATCAAAATAATTCAAAGAGGTCAAATACAAAATATCCTTAGGCCAGAAATGACATTAAAATATCATAATCACATGGTTAGGCTCTAGGTCAAACAGTCTCTAGGGTTTCACTAGCAAAACGTCAAAACCACAAGTCATTGATTTAAATAATTTTAAAATGATTTAAAATCACCAAAAATTATATCATGAATTAAATATCATTATTAAAATAGTTATAAACACGAAATTTTAAAATTACCCTCATTTGGAAAACTGGGTGCTACAACTCTACCCACCTTAGAAAAATTTTGTCCTCGAAATTTAAGATCGATAGTACTCTTTCTAGAGCCTCTAACCTACCCAATATCTAAGGTAACACTTCCTAACACTGAAATAATAAACGAACATCTAAATAGTGTCAATCTAGGAATACCTCCAACACTGCTCTGCTGTACGGCGGTAATAGAACTTCAATAAAATATGGACTGGAACCTATATCCAAGGGACTGGACCTATTTTAAAGTGGTCTTAACTAAGGATGAAAAGGAACTGATTATAGGCTATAGGTATGCTCAAGCTATTATCTTCCTATTAACCATCTATTAATACATTCTATTACCATAGGAACGATGCATTACTAAGACATATAGGCCCCTATCTCTCATAACACATTTATACTCACCAAAAGACTAGTACATCCTATCAAGGCTGATACTATAATCTCTCATAAATCTCATAAGCTACATGTTTATAGACACACATCCCCACATCAAGGACTAACCTATATATATCTACAACTGATACTAATGGGGTGACGTCCCTATTTCCCAACAATCAAGGTCTAAATTTTTTTTTATCTAAATCATGCAATTTGAAGGAATAGTATACAAGGTCAGGGCATACCGTAGCAGTTGAAAGTCTCACCTAGGTACACTAATCATTCTAGGTCAAAACAGTACTATGGTATCAACACACAAACAATCTAGGGTGTCCTAATTGGGAAGGTAAGGGAACAACAATCATGAAGGTTGTAGGGCTGTCTACGATCCTATATAAAAATTGGTCATTAACAAGCAACTAAGAAATTATTAAAAGGTTACTATTCCATAAAATGGCAAAAATTGAAAATTTAGGCACAATAAATCATAAATAGATTTTTGTCTTGACACGATCTAAGTGATCTAAGTTGATCAATTTCGGGATAAAATGAGATTTGGGCAAGAAGGAAATCAATGAAATCAAAGTATGAGCACGAGCATCCAATGATGGAGGTTCAGGTCATGATTAAATTTAATTAGACTGAGTACGAATACGAGGTTCATAGGCGATGAAAAGATTTCAAGGAGAATTGTCAAGGCTGTCGCGAATGAGACTCCAGGGTCAAGTTTAACTATGTCTCCATTCTCGTAGATTGATACATGAAAAAGCGAACCAAAGTGCAATAGGTTGATCAGACCATCATGTACCGGTTCTGATTAGACAATATTTTAGTGGGTGGCCACCCAATAAAATATGTTATGACCAAGCTCGAAAATAGATAAGCTTGCAAAACTAAGGCTAATTTAGCAGCACAAGATATAAGGATGGTAATGATGAAATGAATTACATAGTCCAAATTTCTTAACCAATGGGTCAAGTAATCAGATAAGGTACAAGGTTAAGCATCTAAGGAAACAAGCAGAACACCATCACATGTCGGGTCAAAAGAATTGAGTCAAGGCTAGATTTCTAATTAAAATAAGAAGAAATTTAGTATAATGGTAGAGGTTATAGTTTAGCCAGTTGACCAGAAAATTATATCAAGAAAATAGAGTACAAAAAGACGGGTTTTAGTGGGACATGATATACCTACACGAAGGTGAGCTCGTCTAGGTCTTGCATATAAGATTTGTTGGAGGGTAACAGCTAGTATTACATTCTGAATATCAAAGTCACGATAAAGAACGTCAAGGATCTCAATTAGAAAGTGGGAGTTCAAGAGGTGGTAATTAATGCACAAAAATAATGAAGATCTAGTTAGTCATCTGCTTCTGATACTCTTAAGTTCATCTGGTCATAACTTGCCAATCATATCTTTACCTCACCAGTCTCCATATGAAAATTTAACCTTTACTTAAACCCTTACCATGACTACCGTAGGCAATTCCCAATTTCCAAACATCACTCTTGAAGCACAGCCCTTACATTTAGGAATCAACATTAACCATTTATTTAAATTTCCAAGTTCTTTCACCTTGTCTTAAATTTGACCCAAAATCTCTAAATCCCGTTTACGAATTCCTTGAACTTGTTCAAATTGTTCTCCTCGTATTATTTAATTTAAATCTCTAGGCCTTACAAAACTTATCTTCCATTATTTTCTTCGACATACACCCTTGAATATTATTCTCCTAAAAATATTTCACAACAATCTCTAAACTTCCATAACTTTGTGTTCTCTCTATCCCTAGTCATTTTCTCGCAACATCTTGTTTAATATCCTTATTAAACACAATTAACTTCTCTTTTCTATTACTAACCTTCTACATAGCCTCAGAGTAAAAGTTTTCCCCAGAATCAATAACAAAGATTTTCCAAGTTCTCAAAACTAGGTTGACCTCTGATATCCCCATTAGTTTTGAATACACCTATAAACTATCTCATAACCCTAAATTTTTTCTAAATGTAATTGTTTCCAGATTTGCAGTATACATCTCTTTATTCTATTCGAGATCTTTACCACATTTCTATCTCAAGTTTCCATATGGAACACTCCACATTTGATTTCTTTTAGATCATCATAAAATAAGCAGTTACGTCTTCTCTGAGCTACATAATTTACGTCACTTCCTTAGCCTTTCCCATGCAAAAGATACGAAGATTCAAGGGTTTCGAAGTACATCTGGTAGGGACGACAAGATATGGGTAATTAATGTAATGAGACAGAGTTTAAGATAAGAGGTAAATAAGAATGCAAGGGAATATTGGCGAGAAAGAATAATGAAGATATGTTCCTTCTCATCGGTTCAAACGAGAGGAACCCATCAAGCTTAAATTCAATAGCAAGGAATGAGGGTGAATCCAAACAAGAGGAAAATGAATTCCAATTGAAGTTCAAAATGAGTTTCTCAGGGGTCGTCCCAGAAATCTCTCAAAGAATCCTAAGTGTGATTGAGTACCTTGGATTTGAAAATATTAATCTAAAATACAAAATTAAATCAACAACTACAAAATTTTATCAAAATTATCAACTAATACCAGGATTCAAAGTTCTACAATGAATCCACAAAATCAAATTCAAATCAAGGAAAAAAGGTGAATCAAAACAAGGAAAAGGAGTTTAAATCGGAATTCAAAATGAGATTCTCAAGGGTCATCCTAGGAATCTCTCAAGGAATCCTAACAGTGATTGAGTATCCTCTCATCCTAACATCTTAATTTATATATCCTATAGCAGGCTCGTAGTAGTACAACTAAGTCATTGCGCTACTACGAAATCGCACTAATACGAATCTCGACCTGCATGGGCTACCACTAAAAACGTGTCACGACCCGCACCCTAGAGTTAGAGCACGAGAACGTAACAACGCCCAGCCTACGCCGCAGTGTCGACGGTAGAACACTGTCCTAGGTCTCAATGCATCTAACAGTATAAGACTAAACAGTTTATACTCCCCGAATGGGGGTGACATAGTAGAATATAAACTCAATCACATCTAAGGTAGAGCATAAAGGAAGATAGATAAAACATGAAATCGAAAAGAGATACAACAGATAGAAGTCTAAGTGTCTAAGATACAAACTCAGAATACATCTCAAAACTCAAATACAGTAATCCATAAATACAACTCAAGATGACTGAAAATAAACTATAAGCAAAAACCCTAGCTATCTATGCAACCTCTACTGTCTCCTCTAGGCTAGCAGGCAACCTCCAGGCTATCTGTAAAATTTATCAACGGGTCCAGTCAGCACTGGAGCGAGCACAGTACATCTCAACAGATCATAGCAGGTTAGAAAATATAATCATGTAGTAAAGTAAGATATAGGATCTGAAGGAAATACAGTATGTAAACAGAGAAAAAGAACTGTAATAGAAATATCTACTATAAGTAGAGAGCTAACAGTAGCTAGTGAGTCAGAGTACAATATAAACTTGTGAATGACATAGGAGATTCTAGGAACTATACTATGGAGTAATTCTGGGAACTGCACTACTTGGATATTATTCACATGTTTACTTCTACTCCTCCGTACCCCCAATCAATACACAAGGATCCAACCAGGTTATGTTATGATTCCATGCAAAGGCCCACAAGGGATGATACATGGATAGCCCATAAATGGATGATTCTGGAAATGCCCACAATGGGATGATTCTGGGAATGCCCACAAATGGGTGATTCTGGGAAGACTCTGTGATCATGAGAGTACATGTCACAAGTGATCGAAGAACCGTGAAGCATAGTGATACACCATGTAAGTGAAATACACAGAACATGTAGTATACGATGCTCCCTGAGGGGATAACATCTCAAGAAAGGATCCATATAGTACTAATCCGTGTTACCAATGTGACAGCATCAAGTATAGTAATCTAAAGCAGGAAAATAATTCTAACAGGATATGAAATGATCAGAGAATATACTCGCCTGATATCTGAATGTCCAAGGTAAAGATACTATTCGAAGAGAGGTGTCTAGCTCCTAATTAGAACAGCACAAGTCACAACATGTCCAGAAGGGTAATATAAAGCACTACAATACATTCTACATGAATCTAGGTCAAACTAGGCCAAAGTCAACCCTTGGTCAACTCTGGTCAACTGCACTAGTCAAACTAGGTCTTGTCCTAACCCAGCAAGTCTTACTAGGCCTAACCAAGACTATCCTAGGAAGCACACATCAATACAAGGCTATACAAGCCAACATACACCCAACTCTATATAGCATACGATTATTCAATACTCAAATAGGCAAGAATTCACATTGGATATACACTAGGTAATCTATTACTTTAAGCTATATATGTCTACACATATATACACATGCATATATTGGTATTCAATATTAGGTCTATAATCATGGCATTTCAAATGGTTATATAAACTTATATATTACAACACAATATGCTAACATATATATAATATACATACATAGCTAAGTTAACTATATTCATAAATACTTATTTAAGAGGCTATGTGTGTGTAGGTAAACATGGCAAAGGGGCAAGTGAGGGTTAAATAGGCATACATAGTGTATACACATCAAAGAGTGTCAAAGTGTAAGTGAACAAAGTGTCAAGTGTGATAGTGTCAACATAGTGTAAGGGGTACATGAGGTAATATAGGATTTGTGTTAACATAGAACATTACATCTCATTAACTTGTATATTGCATACATTACATCTATTATTACATTACATTCATGCTTGTATTCATTCATCATTCATCTATTCTCTTGCACTACTATATGCACCATACATTACATACTATGGAACCTACATATTCATTACAAGCCATACTTATACATGCTTACATTAGATATATAGGATACTTATACCTCATACATCATTTATTTAACCATTTACTCATGCTTGCATTCTCTATTTAATTACATAATATATATACATTAACATGGGTTAAAATCAAATAGAATATTATATTACACACAAGGGTGCACAAAATATATATGCCGAATAGTAACTCCTACTAATAATCAATACTGTACCAACTCAGCATGAACTAAAATCTAGGATTAATGTATGTTATAGATCTATGTGTTAGCTTTCCAAAACTTCAAACGGATCGCGTTTTCGTTTTCGGAAACTCCCGGAATCGTAAAAACACCGAGAACGCGTTTGTCTTTCGTACAGCTGACGCTCAAATAATTCTCCAGAAAGTTACAAAAATAATTAGGCCTATTAATACATGTTTTTGGAAAGTTAACTTCAATATGCTTCTTTTTAAAAAAATGGAAGATTAAACCGAGCTTTGAGCTAGAAGTTATGACATTTCTAAGTTAGGGCTGAAATTAAAAACGTGGATAAAAATCATGACGGATTTAGATAGTTTGAGCCAAAAGAATACATAATATATATCCTAATTATCCACAACAATAATGACAATAATAATATGAGGAACCACACTCACAAACTTGATTATATAATCATCATGAACCATTTATTACATATATAAATATAGATACACTCTCATTACAATATATATATATATACATACACAAATCTACATATGTAACATGAACACATCTATAAGAGATACATGAATGAAATGTAAAGTACTCAAGAACACATCTCTACATATTCAAATCTGAGATTTAATATGAATTAATTCATTTAATCAATATTTTAAATATAAAGTGTGTCCAAGTTTGGGGGTTTTCCCCATGAACACAAGACACAACAATAATACAATAGAAATCCCTAAAGGACACATAATGGACACAAGAGGACACAAAATAGGAACACAACAATGGGGGTCATTCCTATGGTTAAAACTTTCCTAAATGCAAAATGGAGAAATAAAAGAGAAGGAAATATTACCTAAAGGAGAGAAAATCCAAGGAGAAAGGCTTCTTCCTTGGGAGAGCTTGAGAGCGCTTGGGGAAGAAGACTTCTCAAAAAAAGGAAATAAGGTGAGAGTCCTATTAGGGCCGGCCACAATGGTTATCCCCCCTTAGTTACAAGTGTTTAAAACAATTTTGGTTAGGGTTTGGGGGTAAAAGGGTCAAAATAAAAACTCTAAATGGTTAACCTAATAATTAGGATTATGACTAATCTTTCTAACATAACTAATTAAAATGTGGGCCATGGCTAACTAATGCATGAGTCCAACTAGAGTCTAAGTTACCCCGGGTCTCCGTTACAAGTCGGATTGAGATAAAATTCGAACCCGACTCAAATAATCCCAAAACAATATCATAAATAATAAAATAATATCAAAATAATTCAAAGAGGTCAAATGCAAAATATTCTTAGGCCAGAAATGACATCAAAATATCATAATCACATGGTTAGGCTCTAGGTCAAACAGTCTCTAAGGTTTCACTAGCAAAACGTCAAAACCACAAGTCATTGATTTAAATAATTTTAAAATGATTTAAAATCACCAAAAATTATATCATGAATTAAATATTATTATTAAAATAATTATAAACACAAAATTTCAAAAATTACCCTCATTTGGAAAACTGGGTGCTACAAAAATATGCTGATTTTATCCATCAACCGTCAGAATTCTTACATCCACCTGCAGCATCTTGGCCCGTTGAAGCTTGGGGGCATGTATGTTATTTGGTCCTATCAACCCACCATCATCTCGAGGACATTGATTCATCTTAGCTATAACCGATTATTTCTAAAAATGGGCAGAAGCTTTCCTCTGGCTGAAGTCAAGACAAGCAGTGTCATCAACTTCATCAAGCATCATGTCATTATCGATTCGGAGTTCCTCGAAGAATCATTCATGACAATGGACCTCAGTTCGTAAGTCAAGCATTCACTCGATTATGCAATGACACTAGAATTAACAATATTGCTTCTACAGCTTATAACCTCGTAGCCAATGGTTTAGCAGAAGCTTTCAACAAGACAATTATCAAGCTTCTCAAGAAGTTTATTTCTGCCAAAATGCAACTGGAGCAAAAAGCTTGGAGAATGCCTATGGGCGCACCGTACTACGGTAAGCATCCCAACGGGTTTTACACCTTTCTCTCTGGTGCATGGATACGAAGCCATCTTACCATTGGAGATTTAAATTCTATCCCTGAGAATAGCTATCGCCAATGAGCTAACCATAGAAAATAATCATCGTCTTGACTTCAAGAGCTTGAAGCGCTCGATAAGAAGCGGCTGTTAGCCCAACAGCACATTGAACTTTATCAGGCCCGTATTTCGAAAGGTTTCAACCGTAAAGTCAAAGTACGAGCTTTCAAAAAGGCGAGCTAGTCCTTACTGTCAGACGTCCTATGACTATGATGCACACGAGCAAAGGCAAGTTCGAGCCAAAGTGGGAAGGTCCATACATCATAAGCAAGTTCTTCTCTAATGGAGCTTACCAGCTGACCGAGGTGGATGGTCCGATAGCTATGATGCCTATCAATGGCAAATTTCTGAAGAAATATCATGTTTGAAAGTATGTATTATCGTTTCTAACGAATATTGTACATACACAATCCTCGAATTATTATATTTTATTCACTATTTTATGAATAAACCTACAAATAATAAGTTATCAAAAATCTCCAGTGGAGTCCAATCCAGATCTTATGGTACATCCTCAAAAGATTAGTCCATAACATCCACCACAACATATCATCACAATATCATCTTTTGAAATTTAGTTGTTTTAAAATATATCCTATTCTTGAACCAAGTTGGTTTAAGAATAATCAGATATATGAATTCATGTCCATATTACCTTTGAATTCTATTGTCTATGCCAACGACTTGTCACATCCACATTTTCTCTAATTACATCGTCCCAAAAATAATATCACATCAAGTTATATTTTGTTACGTCCAGGACCTCTGAACAGATATAATAAGTGGAGCTATTTTCATGAAATAAGTCACGTCCAGTACCTCTGAATGTATTTCTACACTTCTATCTATTGCTTGTGTTTCAAACAGATACATAAAGTAATAGAATCACAAAATAATAGCTTTTTTATTCAATTTCAATCTCAAATATATAAACTATTACATTGCTTAAAAATGCTGTAAAAATTGTTCAAAAAGATTATTACATTTTTAATTGGGAAGGGGTGTTGAGGTCAGAAATCGTCTTCTTTAAAGCTTCAGCTCGCTCCATCCTGGTAGAAATCACCCGTTCCCTGGCCAAATCCCTCATAAACTCTTCAGTTAATGGCTGCATCGCAAGGATACCTCTACATTTCGAGCTCGAATGAGGTCATCTCTTTGTCTGTTCAGGTCGTCCAGACGGCTCGAGGCAAATTGATGCAGTTCAATCACCTCCTTTTGGTGCTTTCTAGCCGTTGTAACTGATGCACGAGTTCAGGCTAATTCAGCTTCTAGCTCCTGGATGCGAGCTTGACCTTCAGTCATTTCTCTGTCTTTTTTGCTTCCTCGATCTTGTAAAGTTTAATGGAGGAAGTGACCTCAGCAATATAAGGCTCTATATCTCCAGACTATACCGTATCGTCATAGTGTTCTCCAGAATGGCTCATCGTTCTTCGTACTCATGAGCTATGGCCTCGTACTCAGCATCCACCAGTTTGTTTATATTTCCTTAAGTCAGCTCCTGGTAAGACTGGATAGGCTTCTCGAGCCCCGTTAGGATCTGCTCTAAGGCACTTGCCCTTTCAGCGTTGCCAAGGTTGCTTATGGTGTCAATTGGATAGAGTGAAGACGTTCTTACAAAATCATAAGAGTAATTCTTCTCTATGGCCAACTGTACCAAAGAACATAGAGAACTGAAGAAGGCGTCCGTATAAGTACGGATAATGCCGCTCATCCCCGCTTGCACACAGGTGTCACTGATGCGGCTAAAACCTCTCCTTCTACAGAAGCCGAAAGAATATTGACAACTAGCACAACATCAGCATTTGAAGATTTTGGTGCAGGCGTTCCTAATGATCTTTCTTCCATGACATGAGTCCCGACATCTAAGGGAGATATGGTTGAACTGAGGCTAAACGCGATGTGGGCTATTGGGACTTCTGTAATCGTCCCTATATGACTTGCTGTAATGCAAAGTAAAATCGTTATATCACATGTCATCGAATAAAAAAAAAATGGTGAATAAAGTTAAAAATTTACCTGCATCGTGTAGGAACCCTAGAGGGGGGGTGAATAGGGTCAAGCTAACTAATCAAGCACTTAGCACAAGCTAATAGGCAATTTAAAAATATAAGTGCAAGAGAAGAAGCAAACACAATACCGACACCCGATGTATCCTGGTATCCTCCTAAGAGGCAGTCCAGTCCCGGAACTCTCTCCGGCTTTAATCCACTATTTGAGCAAATAGTTACACACGAGTTTGGATCCGAAGAACTCGCCAACTTCTTACACAAGAGCTTTAATCCGAAGGGCTCTCCGACTTCAACCGAGAGTTTGGATACGAAGACTCCCCAACTTCAACCAAGAGTTTGGATACGAAGACTCTCCAACTTTAACCTTTCACAATGGGTTTTGATCTCCTTATACAATAGGATGAAGATCTTACTTTTCAACTCAATAACTCTAACACAATTTATGAATGGCAAATAAAAGCTTTATAGAGTTGTTTGTGGATAGGCTTTGGTGGTTTAAAAATTTTTAGGCTCAAAGCATCAACCTTGAATGAAGGGGTTCAAGGCTATTTATAACCAAAGCTTGAAAAGAAGCCAAAGGCAACTTTTCAGTCACGAGCCGGCATACCGCCGGTATGATCCGGCATACCGGCGGTATACCGGTCTGGGATTACAACTGCTAGAAATATAGCCGTTGGGATCATTAATGGCTGAAAATTCGACCGTTAGGATTTCAACGTTTCGGAAGCGGTATACCGTCGGTATGGACCGGTATGCCGTCGGTATGCCAGTTTTGTAAACAGAAACTTTCTGTGAACGAAAATCGGTATACCGTCGGTATACGCTGGTATACCGTCGGTATACGCCGGTATACCGTCGGTATGCCGTTTTCCACCAAAAATGATCCTAGGCTTATTTCTGCCCTAGCTTTCGATTTTGCCATCTATTTCTTGTGTTTACAATAATTCCTAAGACTCATTACAGACTCCAGATAAACTTAGGCAGGTGCAGGCTTCTTCAGAGTCTTGAAATGATGATGGCATGGCTTGGCTTCTTCCTTTGATAGGTGCTGGCTTTTTCCCTTGGCGGCAGCTGTCCAAAGATATCCAGTTTGTAAAAATTGAATACCTTGTGGAATCCGTCGTCTTTGGCCCACCATGATTTCTTTATAGCATATGTCCACATTTGATCTTGCAAATTGCTTTTCTGCAAATACATGTTAGGCGAACAAAGCAATATACATGTAGCAAGTATGATAAGATAAAGCACATTAGGACTATGCAAAGTTTAAGTATAGGTGCTACGGTGATAGCATAAAAGTTAGTGATATCATAATGATTAAACTTAGTTGAATGACCATAATCAAAAACATAGTTTTGATTTTGGCAACCCAATTAAATTTAAGACAGATAAGCTCATATCACTAATATGTAAACCAATAGGCACATATCACCAAAGGTATAAGTATAAGTAGAAATGCTATAGCGATAGTATGAAGATTAGTGATAATGAAATGCTAAACTTAACATATTAACCATATTCAAAAACATGATACAATCATTGGGCCAACACATCGGTGGGAACATAAGGAGTGTCGATAGGGGCCTGAACCCCCTCGGCATCAGTATCACGATTTCATCACCTTCGGGACCTCCAACGAGGCCTTCATCACCCTTATCATCCTCATCTGGGCTTCTATCACCCTCAACTTCATCATCAAAATTCTTATCGCCAAGCGGTTCATCGAAACTCTGATCATCTTCGCTAGGGATTTGGTCACCCTCATCTTCAATAGGGTCATCACCCTCAGCTGTAATCTGGCCATCTTTGGCCACCAAATTATGACCCTCATGGGTCGCTATTTGACCTTGGCTTAATTCAGCCTTTTCAAGATCTGAGGCAGCATCAACAGGGTCCTCCTCAATTGGCTCGTCCCTATAATCAAAGTCCTGTAGCGCCTCTATCATCTCTTTGTCGTCCTGAGAGGGTACCTCATTCAGAGTAGGGGCTGCAGGAGTCTGAATTGTAGAAGGAGCTGGAACTTTCAAAACAACCTCCTTTGGAACTGATGCTTCCCCAGGAGCAGTGACTCTGGAAGCATCCTCTGAAGCTGATGGTGGCACCAGACCAGATGAGACAAGAGCCGTAAGTGTCCTCGCAGGAAGGGGAACATCAGCCTCAACGGTAACTGGCTCTGAAACAGTGACTGGAGGTACGTCTACTAGAGCAGCTAGAGTCGGTTCGCTAATCGATGGAAGTTCTAGAGACGAAGAAAGCTCAATACAATTTGCTAAAGGGTTAACATCTAGTAGCTCTTGTTGAACTGAGAGACTAAGAATATCACCTTGTGGAGAGGATGCGCCCCCAGGTGACGATGACAATGGCTCTTGACCAGGGGACTGCCATGGTGAGGGAGGAACAGTAGAAGCTGCTGCCTTCGCCTTCATAATTCTTGTTGCCACCAATTTTCTTCTAACTGCTCGCTTGAGCAGTGGTTGCGGGGAAACGGTAGCAGCAGGTTGACCTTATGATGCTGCAGGAGCAATCTGTTCTCTACTTGACTCCTCCACCCTATTTTCCTTCTTTGGAGAAGATGGGGTGGTTCCTATGAAAGAAGTTGTTCCTTCAAGCGAAAGTCCCGCTTCTAATTGTCGTGTCTGAAGCCTTGTCCTTGCCACACGCTTTTCAATGACAGTGTTTTTTTCTTTTTCCGTCCTTTTCCCTTAGCAGGAGAAGGAAGTTCTTAATGAGCTGACTGGGACGATGCAGTCCCAGTCTTCTGCTTCTTACTACCTTCCTTCACGGGAGATTTTTCTTTTCGCTTCTATAGAGTGACGCACAATGCTCCCTGCACCTTGTCGAGGAAACCAGCAGGCACAACCTCTAGGGGATCGTCAGCAAAAATGTTCTCCTCGGCTTCTATAAATTCCACGGCAGCTGCGGTCCCTTCTCGTGATCTTCTCATGCCAATAAAGTTATCTAATAGAGAATAACCTTCGAAGAAGGTGTTGGCTAAGGTGTAGAAATTTGCGTATGTATTTAACATATGCGGGCCAGCCTCAAAAGTAGAAGAGGGCATGATAAATACAACTTTAGTCCCTCTCGAACTATAGTATCTCCATCAACGAACCCCGTCAATCAAATGCCCAAAGGCTTGAAGACAGGTGGTCGCATTCCCGACGTGCATCTGGTCGTAAGCTGAATTGACGAGCAAATCGGCTAGGCAAGTATGGTTCTAGATAACAGTCATTCTTGAACCGATAAACCAGATGGGATGGTCTGATCATCTTCAACCAAAAGAAAGCTGCTGGAGGTGGACGGGTAACAATTGGCTCTAAATCCATGACCAGAGCCGAAAAGGTCTCATATCCAGGGGGAGGAGCGACGCAAAAGAACTTCCAGTTGGAGCCCATATTCGGTACCTTTCTACAATCAAAGAGTGAGTCCACCTTCCACCGAGATGTGGCATATCTACCGATAAAGTCTCCTCCAGTAGCACCGAGGGCTGGATCCATCAGAGTAGGATGGTGGAATATCAACCAGCCGAACAAATAAGTGAACGACATCTCGGTACGAGGAAAGTCATTTCGAGTACCGAGTTTCTCCATCATAGTGGTCGTGAATGCACGAAGACCAACGTTTAGTCGACTAGTCATGGCGAAAAGGATATCCATCCTGTACCCGACCAGATGTACTGTAGCAAACAGTATGCCTCGGTAGATGCGATCGACCGTACTGGCTCCAGGAACCACGAACCGTCGCAACCAAAGAGAAAGAAAGTCCACCAAGCTAGCCTCCTGAAACATGGTTATACCACCTTGTCTTATATAAGTTTCGATAGGGCTGTCGACGGCATAACCATGCCAGTCTTTTTCTAGCTCGTTATCAATACATCGAGACTCTTCTATCAGTCTTTCGATTGTCTGGCTGTCGAGTGGCTCAAAAAAACGAGGCCTACACTTCAGATGTTCTTACACCTTATTCTCTGCGGCATGGCCCAAGAAGAGGTACAACAATCACTTGGATATGTAGCATGTCCCGGCCGCCTTGGTCCTATAGAAGTGAGTGCATATCATGAAATGACACAGTAGCTCATCGAAAACTGCCACCATCTTAGAGTTCCCCTTAGCCAGAGCCTCTAGTTCTTTTTTAGCCGGTACATACTCTTCATAGGGGTTCTCACCCATTGGTAGATGCGATAAAAACTGCATCTCATGTAGGGCAAAGCCTATCTCCCTGTGTGGAGTAGCGAATGTGTAAATTCTGTTGTTGTACCTCTCCACCAAGGCTAGAAACATGTTTGAGTTGGTGCGGATGCCACAGAAGGTGGTTAAGATAGCTTCATAAAGTCCCAACTCAAGCAATTTATCCTTGAAATTGTTCAGATCCCATACTGAGAGTTGGTTCCAGCGCTTAATGTCTGGATGCATCAAACCCGTCAGCCTTGGGTTTGGGAAAGGATACGCTTCTCCTACTGCGGCATAGGTGTTGGCAAAGAAGGGCATTCTGACCGGTATCATCAAAGACGAATCTTCGACCGGCACACAACTTGGCTTCAAACCTCTTAAGTGTGCGATGTGTTTCTCAGAAGAACTGAAGAATATATCTCTCCTCTGGTTCCCAAACTTGTGATATATCCGTCCTACACTAGCCTATTGGAACGGAGTTATATCCCATGACATCTTCCGATGATATCTGGCATGGGCGTATCGGGACAAAGACAGGTTCCTCGTCGTATCTGTGAGATATTCCAGTCTGTCCCCTCTCTTGAAAGCCTGAGATTCTCATTTCAACTTGGGCTGAGAAGCGTTATCAATGGCCTCTACAAATAAGAAAGCTAGCTTCTTATGGGGAGCCTGATCCACAGTTAGGAAAGGTTCACCGTTCATCAAGCATAGCAAAGTCCTTTCATCTTGGGACTCTAGGAGAGCTCTTCTGGTAGCCGGTCCGTCAGGGTCAAACTGCGTGAACGTGATATGTGACAGGTCTTCATGGTATTCTGATACACAGAAAGAAGAAGCCAGTATCTCAACATTAGGGTCTTTCCTGAGGTCAACTACAAAAGGAAACAAGAGTTAAAATCATGAAAAAGTATTCTTACAAATTAAAAAAATTTAAGTGCTTTTTAGCTCTGCGCAAGTCATGGATGTCGCAATACATAGAGTGCTAGTCTCTAGTTTACGCATGCAGTATGATAGTTCCTAGTTTGCACATGCAGTATGATAGTTTCTAGTTTACGCATGTAGTATGACAGTTCCTAGTTTGCACATACAATATGACAATCCATATTTTGTGCATGTATCAAACAGTTCTGTTTCGCGTAGTATGATAATATGCGACTGTTGTTAAATCATGAAACACAGCGTACTGCACACTTTGAGTAAACAAAGAGTGCATGATTCATGAACGATGTATTTTTGGCCAACACTCTAGAAGAGGTAGCATATTTTGAAATTGGTGCAGTGCCAACCAACACTCTGAAGAGGTGGTCGACAAAGGCTACGGTTTGTGCTGTAAAATGAATAGCGTTGGATATGGTTCGTCTTTTCCGATCGATCCTTTACCTTCGAGTGCAGGGTTAGCCTCTTCGGCTCTCGTCGACGACGACATGTGCCTTGGCACCCTCAGTTATGGAACTCACGACGAAGCTCTGGCAACGCTCGTACCTTTCTTCGTTGTGGATCTCTTTGGCGCCATTGATCTTAGTTGAAGAAAGCTTCGAAGACTCTAAGGAAGAAGGACATTGGGAGAGAAGAAAATTTCTGAGAGAAGAACCTTTCTCCTCTCGTTGGGCTATTTATAGCCTAACATATATATGCAACGGCTACGTAAATTGCATACGAAATGGTGGGTCGGTTGGGATTCTGTGCGTGCACAATCTTCTGAAATGCTTCTTATTTAAAGTATTTCAAATTTTAAAAATTTTAAAAATTGAAAATTTTGAAGGGGGTCTTGTAAAAGCTAAAAAAAATTAAAATGATGCGTAGCGCCATTCACAGATAACGTTAGGCCCTATCTATCAAATGGCGCCTAGTATCAAATGTCGCCTATCATTAAATGGCGCCTGACATCAGATAGCATAGGCCGCCACGTGGCGAGCTTCCTCGAAAAGCCAAATCGTCAGTCATAATGACTGACAACATGGAAGTCAAAGAAATCACTTCGAATCCAGAGCGCACGACGCTCGAGGAGGATCCTGTCAGATCTATCATAATGATAACTGTCAGTTACACTGCGCCATTTATCAATGGCATGAAGCAACCAACTCCTTACAGACTCAATGCTTATCGTCTTTCATAGTTGGCGCCATGGATGTGCTATTCATGAACTGGCATCCAAAAGTAGCTAAAGATGACGTGGCACACATGTCACTTATAATCTTGAAGAACAAATATGCGACACTGTCCACGACCAAGCCCATTCCTCTCACAGAATGCCATGCATCCCTTGCAGTTAAGCGAACCTTTCGCGAAAATGGGTGAAACAGAACATGGTGCACCAAATAGTACATAATCAACATACCTTTGTACTGTGCGCCAATCATTGTAACTGCCTGGCAGTTATCCCAAAACTCTATAAAAGGAGTTCTAAATCAATTCTCAAGGTGTCACGACCCATACTCGCTTTTCAGGATACGAGTGTGTGTCCAAACCAGCCTACGCCGTAATATCACCGGTAGAACGCTGTCAAGGCCATGATGCTCAAATTATATAAATAATAATTTTTTGTTAATTCATAATAAGTAAATTAAACTTACATTATTCACAAGTTTTACATTTAAAGAAAAATATAAACTCGTATAAATATTGAAAAATGTCCGTACATCTAACTAGTCTTCTATGGTTGACCTCAGCATATATCCATGTCTTCTTTGATGGTCCAAGCACTACGTAGCAGGCGATTATCTAAAAAATATTGATTTCCAGTCAGGAATGGAATGAGTACAATTTATTGAGTGCAGCTCCAATATATGATAATGACTATAAAACAGAGGTTAGCCATAAAATACATGATGAGAGAATCTACTACATATTGTAATACAATGAACTAGAGACAGGAAATGTATGAAATATATATAAGAGTGAGACGAGAAAACATAGCTATCTAAGTGTGTTGATGTACTCATTTCAATGTATGATCGGCTGGGACAATACACCGCACGGTCTACGAGATCTACATTACAATAATATAAAGCACTATCTATGAGGTCTACTTTGCATAAAATAATGTCTACAAGGTCTACTTTGCATGAATATAAAACAATGTCTACGAGGTCTACTTGGATGAAATAAAATAAGGTCTACGAGGTCTACTTGCACAAAATTAAAAAAAAAGTCTATGAGGTCTACTTGCATGAAATAAAATAATGTCTACGGTCATGTCACACATCTACTTTGTACTTTTCCTTTCCGACACGACAAGTAAGAAACACGACAAGATAGGAAAGAAAGATAAAATGTGGTATCCGTGTGACGTACGTATCAAAAATCAAATATTAAATGACTAACAATGAACTATAGTAATTAACAATATCAAAAACAAAAAAATGTACTCGCCTGGTGTCCTGAGCTGCTGATAAAGGTTTGGTGCAGCAAGAAAGCTAACTGCCAAAAACGCCCTTGGAAGCTGAAATAAACATCACAAATGTACTTGGTATAAAAGAAATGTCTAAAAATGCCTACACAAAAGTCCAATTCTGGACACAGGAGCAAAATTATAATTTTGGGTCAAAATGATGTCCGCCGTTGGACCCGCTTTGCACCGAAAAATATGCCAGTATCTACGGTCTCTAAAGTCATCAAACTACATGTCTATATTTCTGGTTTGACGAGACGAAGCCAACCGTATGTCCAAACTTGGATTCCGGTGGGCTGTGCACAAATTCGCCCGTTGTATAGGGTCGTGGGCCGCCGCCAAAAGGGTGTTCCGGTCGACTTTTTCAGAATCGGACCAAACTTGGCATGCAGGACTAAAAAAATGATACGGTCCTATTAGAGCAAGCTTTGTCTCGAGGTGATGAACATGCCCGAAGCTAGGGGCTAGTTTGTAAAGAGGTCGATACAGGATATCTCGACGTATATGCCTCAATTTCGTCGCGCACGTACGACAAAATCGAGTTCCGTCGAATCATACACGTCGACAACAGCCATATGCATCTTTTGATGCTTATGGGTTATGACGACGACATTTGGTTTGTCGGGGTGCACACCGTATCGGAGATTTTCTAAATTTTTTGACAGTTTTGAAAACAATTTTTTGACAAATTTGGATTCCGATTTTTTGACGTACTGTCGATGAAATTAAAATCTACAAACAGGGTGTTGTAGTCATATAGGTTGTCTTCAATGTTATTTAGGTAGTTTTTTCCAAATCGTTGGCGGGTCGGCTCTAATTTGCCTTCCAAATCAGGGTTTTGGGGCTGTTTTTATGTTCTGTTTTGGGCAATTTTTCGACAACCTGACATCAAATTTCTGGACAACCTAGGACATATGAAATTAAAATAATTGAAGGAACTTATAGACCTATAGGTTGTGTACGTACCAAAATAGTTGGTTCGTAAAATGAACAACCGAGGAGACGAAGAAATTGTCTCGAAGTTAGATATCTAGCTGTTGGCATTATGCTGCTTGTGCTGTTGTTGCAGCATTTTCTGTACCTTGTCGATGCTGCCACGGCCAGCTACCACTACGGCAGCACTGCGCATGGGAATGGGGTTCGCCTGCGGTCATTGTGCGAAGTCACGAGGGTGAGTTTAAGAGTTTTGGCAAAAATCTATGTTCGGTTTCTTGATCGGTTATATCAAGAATTAAAATCTTGTTGTGGACATAGATTTGGATTAATCCTAATGATAAGAGGATTAAGGTTTAGCTGGTTAAGATATGGGATTGCAATTTGCTTAAGATTTGATTTCATCAAATCTTCTCTCTATTGGTTCTATACGCAGGGCTTTTTAAGATGGGTATTCGGGAATTAGGAGTTACTGTTCCTTTGGGAACAGTAACTGGGGTTTGTTTTTCCTTTTCTTTTTCTTTTTTTATTACTATATTCTATATACCTATTTGTATATATATATATATATATTACTTATACATATATAACTATATTACTATACATACTATATGTACCTAGATGTACACTAAAAATTTCAAGGAAACTTTTCCTAAGAATCTAAAACTAAATATTATAAGGCTTGTAGAGAAATTTTAATGAAATAATTTATAAACATTTTATTAAGAACTAATATTTACTTACTAGTTTTACACACACACACACACACACACACACACACACACACACACACATATATATATATATATATATATATATATATATATATATATATATATATATATATATATATATATATATCATGCAATCATTTATTAACTATTTATACATATAAAAAATGCCCAAAAATATTTTTAAATAAAATAATAAATTTTTATAAAATGGGGGGGTTTACATCCTACCCAACTTATAAAAATTTTATCCTCGAAATTAAAATAAGCCTAGTGTCAAAGAATACGAGATTGTATACGTAGGAAAAGTAATATATCAATCGTAACTCGGTTTCTGAAACGATGGAGGAGGTGGTTAATAGAACGAATCCAAATTGGTGCCTTATTTTACATGGTAGGGTATTCTTGGTGCAATGCCCTACCCAACTTATAGAAGTTGACTAATCGTAAAAAATCGAAGTTACAAGACTTTCGAAAATGATAATTTCTAGGGAGAGGCACGAGAATATTTGACACTCCTGATCGCAGTCATGAATTCTAAGTGAGCCTAGATATTATCATGGCATTCTGGTCAATAACTTGTATAGGAGGCTTATTACAATTAATATCGCTCCTATAGGGTCATGCTTCCGACAAGCTGGTAGGGACCTCTTGTTTGAATATAACTAAATCGTGTCGTTCATTCTTCGCTTAACATGTGCAACTAAGAGGTGATATATTGCAGTATTCAGAAAAGAATAATCCATGGGCCAAGAGATGATAGTCTATAACAAGCACGAAACCTTGCTATAGAATTCGATTTGGTAAGTGTTTAGAATCTTTAAGTCACAATGACTAGGGTATACGGGTTGGTGTTTGGTATCGTGTAGGAGGCATGTGCTTGCTTGCGTGGAAAGCATATGTCATAGGCATGATGCATCTTGCATGGATCATGGGTATTCAGTTTATTTGAGATAATGAGTCGATATTGTATTGTTAAAATCAGTTAGGATGAAATGGGCATCTATAGTTTATCCTAAGGGAAAAAAGTGTTCTACAGGTGGTGTAATTAAAATGGAGCACGGGAAGTTGTGTTTGTATGGGACCTGTGTGTCATGTGTGTAGAGTGACTCATCTAGTTCATGAGTGTGTAATTTATTGGAAGTTAAAATCCAATATTGTGCTCTAATTATCAAAGTCACGATATGGTTATCAAACGATACGGATAGAAGTGGACTCCGTGAATCACTGTTTTATTAGTTCAATTGAAACCAATCTATCCCAATCATTTGCTAATTCTTAGAGAGATTTTCCTAAACATTTTGAAAAATTTTATTCTCAAAATTGAAACTAAGACATGATTTTATGATAGAATGGTATTTGAAGAATCAAGGTTGCGATCTTTTACCGTGGTTATCTCAACGCACGAGCAAAGGGATATAAAAGCAATTTGAAGATCGTATCACAAATTCCAAACAGATGGAAGAACGGTTACGAATGGAATCCAAGTTTGGCATTCCATTCTAAAAGATAGAATACATTAAGTTCAATGTTCTATCCAACCTATAAAAATTGGTTAATCGTGGAAAATACTGTAATAGAACTTCTATGAAGGTCAAATCTCAAGGGCTATATGAGGATATAATTCTAATCATATTCACGGACTCTATAGGAAGCCAAGGTCTTACTTATTCAATATTGCTCATGTATTGGCCACGTTTTATCAAGGCAGTAGGAGAGGTCTTGGTCAAGCCTACTGAAAAAAGTTGGTACAACGGGATTCCATTCATCGCATAACATGGCTACGAAGGAATCCGGTTAAGGAATTTATGGACAGGAGATAAGTGGACCATGAGATAGAGCCTACATAATATATGTAGTCCAAATATGGCGATATGCAAGGATGGGTTTAACTGGGTCTCCATGGGTTCCCTAATTGGATATCAATCTTTGATTGAATGAATCTTGGATTTTAATCTATATTATCTCGATAAGATCCTATAAAATTATTCTGAACCATTCCTATTTGGTTAGGGTAACCTAGAATGGGTTTCAACTCAAGTGGTTGGGCTAATTGTCAGTCGGGTTGGTTAACTATGTTCCTAAAGCCCCAAAATGTGCCTTTTGTGACTGGTGTGTTTAAATAGCATAAGAAGACTCAATTGAGTGGCACACTAGTGGCATGTGCGTAGTGGGCTTCGATTAGATCACAACCATATATTGGGTCGAAAGATTTGAGTTGATGTTGAGTCTCTAATTGGAGTCAGGAAGTACATCGGTATTACGGTAAGGGTTCTAGTTAGTCATTTTGGCTTGAAAGTCGCATCAGGAAAATAGAGCACAAGGGGGCATGGTTTAGTGGAACATGATATGTAAACATGAAGGTGGACTCGTTTAGGTCTTGTATATGAAATTTGTTGGAAGGTAACTGATGATCTCGCGCTCCAAATGTTAATTTCATGGTCAGGGACACCAAATGATCTAAATAGGAAGTGGGTGTTCATGAGACACTAATTTGTCATCCTAGTGGAAACCAATTTGTCCTAACCAATCAATAATCCTAGTAAATCCTAAAATTTGGAAGGACTTACCATCTATTCACTCGAGAAACTAAGACACAGTTTTAGGATGAAAGAGGTTAGAAAAATTTAAAGGTCATGATATTATACCTCGACTCTTGATTATAAGAGAATACTACACGACGTAATAGATAATTTGATTTGGTGGATATGAATCATGTTTGAAGATTGTTCTCCGATTTCAAATGGATGAAAACGATTGCGTAATAGCTTTCATAGCCATAGGTGATATGGTGAACTAAAGGGGACATTTTGTGTCTATCCTCTCTCAAATACAAGCATTTATTTATTTTCTTGAATTAAGTAAGGTGAAAACAATAAATAGTTCAAGGGAGAGGGGATCGAATGTGAATACGAGGTTCCAAGGGCGATTGAATAATTCAAAGAGAGTTGTCAAGGCAGTCGCGGATGAGATCCTAGAGGCATCTATATCTCAATCCACATAGGCCAATCATATAAAGAGCGAACCGATGCACTAAGGTTGATCAGACCATAATATACCGATTCTAATTAGACAATGTGTTAGTGGACGTCCCCAATAAACATGTCCTGAACAATCTCGATATATAATAAGCTTGCAAAAACTAGGCTATAATAGCGGCGTTAGTCACGATAGTCCAAAATATAAGTACGTTAGATTTATGATTGAAAGAAGGCACAAGTAGTTCAAGTTCATCAAAATCTAAGACTCGTCCAGTGTTGGTGCCTCTATAGTTGTCCTGTTTGTCTTTTCGTCTAAGGTCTTAGTCGACCAATGGGTTAGGGACCTCTAAACTCTATAGTCTAGGTAAACTTACTAGTGTCAGTTAATTACCTCGTTAATAGGTCACAAGGACAGCAAGATGCTAGGTTGGGAGGCACGCTACCCAACTTATAAAATTTCCACTAGTATTGGCTTTGAATCAATGAGACATACAGATTATTTTCCTAACCTCTATAGTATCCGAAAACTGTAATCATGTCTTAAGTCATTTTACCAAAAATTTATGTCTCGCCAGTGTACACCTAGCTGTAGTAAACCCTTGGTTTTATGACTCAAATATGATATGATTATCGGATATTTTATTAGCTCTATCCAATATTAACATAAAAATAACTAATTAAAGGAGGACAATTAAGACAGAATTTTAACAACAGTCGATAACCTACGTTTACTTGAAATAATTTCAAGTTTATGGGGTCGTGTCTCACTAGTGCGCTGCTGGATGCAGTGAACCTTGCAGTCTTCATAACTCAGATAATTGTTGACAGTGCGCTGCTGTCTTGCCATCGTTAGTCATCAATATTATTCTGACTATATCCCTAAGAATTTTCAAAAAGTTTTTAGAGATTCAACTAGCGGATCATGATTAGAAAAGAAAGAATCTGTCCTTTAGGTGAAAGTACCAATTTTGAAAATCACACAATTGATAGAAGAAAATGATCGAGGTCAAGAGAGAAATATAAATTTTAATTTATTTTCAAAGATCGATGGAAAACACGCATACATATATATATATATATCTTGAATTTCAACTAACTCAGAATAGATATATGGATAATTTGATCAGGTAAGCTCAAAAACTTAGGTGGAAATAGATAAATAACTCTTAGGAAAATGGTTACTTATGGCCAAAGAGAAATAAATAGTAATACAAATTTTTGGATATGGCGATGATGTTTAGAGAGGGTAGAAGATTAAATTTTACAAGTGGTCAAGATTAGGAGTTGAACCCTAGGAAGTCTAGGCGAATAGTCTACCCATCTTAGGTCATGCCATCATATCAAATACAATGGTCTATCACTCTAGGAAAATTCCCTAAGTCACATAATAGGGTTTTTGAATTCAATAAATCATTGGCTAAATCATACGACCTACGTAGTAAGCTTAACTACCCAATAGTCAACTTACATAAGGGACTTCCTAGTCCTAGTCATTGTCCTAAAATCAAATCAAATCATTCCTAATTGTGAATGAGCACTTCTAAGTCGCAGGCTCGCAATATAGTACGACTAACTTAAGTACTATCATGAGTTCGAACAGTTTGTAAAAACTGACCTGTATGGGTGACCACAAAAATTTGTTACGACCAACACCCGCTTTTCAGGATATGAGTGCGTGTCCAAGCCAGCCTACACCGTAGTGTCGGCGGTAGAACGCTGTCAAAGCCATGATGCTCAAATCATATAAATAATAACTTTCTTCTCATTCACAATAACAAAATTAAACTTACAATATTCACAAGTTTTATATTTGAAAAAAAATATAAAATCTTACAAATATTGAAAATGACCAATACATCTAACTAGTCTTCTATGGTTGACCTCAGCATATACCCATGTCTTGCCCGATGGTCCAAGCACTACGTAACAGGTGATTATCTGAAAAATATTGGTTTCTAGTCAGGAATGGGACAAGTACAATTCATTGAGTGCAGTTCTAATATATAATAATGACTATAAAACAGAGGTTAGCCATAAAATATATGATGAGAGAATCTACTATACATGGTAATACAAATCGTAATTTTGGCTCAAAATAATCTCTGTCGTTGGACCCGCTTTGCACCAAAAAGTATGACAGTATCTACGGTCTCTAAATTCGTCAAATTACATGTCTACGATTTTGGTTGGATTGTACGAATCCAATCTTATGTCCAAAGTTGGATTCTGGTGGGCCATGCACAAATTCGCCCGTTGGATCAGGTCGCGAGTCCGCCAAAGGGCGTTTCGGTCGACCTTCTTAGAATCGGACCAAACTTGGTATGCAGGACCAGAAAAATGATACGGTCCTGTTGGCATAAGTTTCGTCTCGACGTGACAAACGTGCACGAAGTTAGGGACAAATTTGCAACTCGATGGATATGCCTCGATTACGTCACACATGCACAACAAAATCGAGTTCCGTCGAATCCCATACGTCGACAATAGCCATATGCATCTTTTGATACTATAGATTATGTCCACGATGCCCGTTTTGTCGAGGCGCACGTCGTATCAGAGATTTTCTAAAAAATTTGACAGTTTTGAAAATAGTTTTTCGATAAATTGGGATTCCGATTTCTCGACGTACTGTCGATGAAATTAAAATCTACAAACAGAGTATTTTAGTCCTACAGGTTGTCTTCAATGTTGTTAAGGGTTTTTTCCAAATCGTTGGCAGGTCGGCTCTAATTCGCCTTCCAAATCGAGGTTTTGGGGTTGTTTTCATGTTCTATTTTGGACAGTTTTTCGACGACTTGGCATCAAATATCTGGGAAACCTAGGGCATATGAAATTAAAATAATTGAAGGAACTTATAGACCTATAGGTTGTGTACGTACCAGAATAGTTGGTTCGTAAAACGAACAACCGGGGAGACGAAGAAATCATCTTGAAGTTAGCCAACTAGCTGTCGGCGTTGCTGCTGCTGTTGCTGCTTAAGTTTGCCGCGCACGGGGTTGGGGTTATCCTGGGGTCGTTGCGTGAATTCGCGAGGGTAAGTGTAAGGGTACGATTTTGGCAAAAATCTATGTTCGGTTTCTTGATCGTTTTTATCAAGAATTTAAATCTTGTTGTGGACATAGATTTAAATTAATCCTAATGAGGAGAGGATTAAGGTTTAGCTGGTTAAGAGATGGGATTGGAATTTGTTTAAGATTTGATTTCATCAAATCTCCTCTCTATTGGTTCTATGCGCAGGGCTTTTGAAGATGGGTATTCGAGAAAAAGGAGTTAATGTTCCTTTGGGAACAGTAACTAGGGTTTGTTTTTCCATTTTTTTGGTTATTTAACACTATATACTATATAGTGTATATATTACTTATACATATATAACTATATTACTATACATACTATATGTACCTAGATGTACACTAAAAATTTCAAGAAAATTTTTCCTCAAAATCTAAAACTAAATATAAGGCTTGTAGAGAAATTTTAATGAAATAATTAATAAACATTTTACTAAGAACTAATATTTACTTACTAGTTTTATATACATATATGTAGGAACAAATTGTAAAGCGCAGTACTCTAGAGGGGGTGAATAGAGTAGGCAGCAAAAATTAGCTAATTAAAAAAATGTTAGCAACCAGATCACATATAATATATCACAAGTAAGTAAATGAAAGGCAGAGATCAGAAAGTAAATGCGAACACGGCGATGTATACTGGTTTTCCTCTTGTAAGGACTATTCCAGTCGAAAGAACTCTAGCTTCCAGTTGAATCCACTATTGAAAAATACCGCAAGTTTTTATATGAAGTTCTTGTAACTTCTACAACGCGAGCTTTGATACGAAGTACTCGACCAACTTCAATTGTGAAGTGCCTTTCTTCAATCAAGCCTTTGATTACAATTCCTCTGAAACTTCTAGACCGTACCGTACTGGTAAATGACTAGAGGAACTGGCTTGGGATTTAAAAATGAAAGCTTTTAGAATACTTCGAAAGACATTTAAGCTTAGAGAGAAGAGATATGTGTTGAAATGAGTAAAATTCTTCTCTATTTATAGCTTTTCCAAAGTCAGAACTCGGACAAAATTTTTTGATAGAATCTCGACAAATAGCCGTTGCATCCATAACAGCAGGATGACCAAATTCAAAAGTCTAATGGCACCAAACGAACTTGGGGGAGTTCGGTCCGAACTCGGGCCGAACTCTGTTGGTATCTAGAGTACGGTTTTTGGGGAATTTTGTAAATCGGATTTTCAGTTTTGGCTTTTTGAAAAGTTTAAATAGTTAGGAGCTTTTTGTAAAATGGGCTATTTTCAAAACATAGGATATTTGAAAACATTTTTAGGGTAGCCTATTTGCCAGTACGACTCGGTGTACAAAGTATTCCTAGACTCAATAAATATAAAAATTACTTTGAATATTGAAATACAGACTCATACGGCAAAACAGCTCCAGTCTTGAACAAATTGGTAGAGGTTCTCAGCAAATGTCCAAGTAGCCATTATATCGAAACAGAGTTTGATCAATTATTAAAATCAGGTTCGACCATGAACAATGGGCCAACAATCTCCCCTATTTTGATAATTGACAAACCTTGATCGATATAACATCTCGATCTTTGATTTGAAAAGAAATCAATCAAAATTGTACTCAGCAATGATATTGTACTGTATCCTATGTACTGTAAAAAAATTTTGTGTCCTGCAAAAGATGTTAGATCCCATTTCTCCTCCGTTGTCACTTAGCAAAATAATTGCAAAGAGAAGCTCTTCCGCAAATTATGCATAAGAAACAAGTGTTGAAGAAATACAAAAATAAAGAGATAAAACGTGTATTTCATAGGAAGTTTATATGTAAAAGTATAAGCTAGAAAAGATGATGCTACGCATAAACATAAAGATAGAGAACAGTCCAAACTGAAATAGAAAACATGCTAAGAAAAGCATAAAAGATGTTCCAAATACATCATCTCAGCAAATAAAGTCTCAGTGCTGCTATCTTGGAATGTCGGAGCATTTCCATGTAAACATAGACAAATAAGAGTCTAACAAGATAACATCTAGACAAAATACATCACGTCTAGATCAAAAATCCTCAGAGTCATCATCATCATCAGCGTCAGCAGTGCCACCATGTCCAGATGGACCAGCTCTAGAAGTGCCAGCTCCAGAAGGGTGTGGAGTAGCAATATAACCACGGTACCAATCATATACGTTATCGGGTTGAAGGAAATGACGAACCGCCTCATCCTCATAACGGTAGCCCGATACAACTGGATCTCAGGGAAGAGAACTATCAGAATGACCAGTCTGAGCGAAACATAGATCCGTAAAGGAATTTACGAGAGCCTGAAATCGTCTGGCATCACGAAACTCACATTTACTAGATGAGCTAGTAATGAAAGCTCGCAAATCAACGAGATGCTGGTGGATACCCTCATAAGTCATAGGGTAGGTTTGAGGAGGTAGAGCAGAAGCAGTAGGAGGAGCAGGAGGGATGGCTATGCTACGACGAGACAGCTGAAGATACTTGGGCTCAGAATCAAGAGCGCAAATGGATAAGTCAATCTCAAAATGCTGAAAGTTGATTTGAATAATCATCGCATAAGCAAGGTTTATGTGCCTTTCGCGACAACGACCCGTCTTCTGGATAATAGTCTTGGGGATAGAAAAATGAATACCTTACGAATGTAATAAAGGACAGACAACTCAAGGTTGGTAACATTGTCTTTTGAAGTGGATTCAGGCAAGATGGTGGAATAGATGGTGCGGTGCAATTCATAGTTGAATAAGTTCATGTTGGCAGCTTTGAACATAGTAGAACGAACACGATCAGGAGCACAGAGTTTGTTCTTGAAACTGCTCATGGTTGTGCCTGCAGAAAACTCAAATTCTGTGATATCATCAAGCGGAGCACCTTCGTTAGGTATACCAAAGATTTTCGCTAAGTGGACATCATTGAATTCGATATTAAATCCACCGGCACGACTTTTAACAGTAAAAGTATTCAAATTGAAATTGTAGTAGAACAAACGAATAATATTGGTTGTAATGGGATATTGGTGGGTGATAAGCTCCTCCAACCCTAATGCCTCAATGAATGGACGATGGTCAGGAAAAGTGGTCCATTTAATCGGTACGTCGGTACATATTTTACGAACAGAGAAATTCGTGTACCACAGTAATGATTGGTTATGAGTTTCAAAGTAAAACTCATTATATGCTCCGTCGGCTAATTGAACCGGAGAAAGTGTGATCCTTGGATAGGATCCGAAGATGATGTAGGTGTCGGCTTCTTCCTCTTAAAGGGGTTCGAAATCCTAGGCATTGTCTCTATGAAAGATTAAAAAACTATAAACTTGAAAGAGAAGGAAGGAGGAGTTTATACCTTCCAAGAATTGAGTATGTTGTAGAGGACAAGAATCTTCGCCCGAATCCAAAGTTTGGATTAATTTCTCCAAGTTGATTGGAAGCAATGGCTTGGAAAAAAGCTAGGGGTTGGAGGGCTCGATCACGGCGGCTGCTGTGATAGAGGATTTGGAGAAGATGAATAAGAGGGGGGCCACTCGTTTCTGACTTAAAACCACATACCACCAACAGAACTCGTGTCGAATTCGGTGCGAGTTCGCCTGGGGTTCTGTTGAGGTGCTTTTCAACAACAACAAAAATTGCTGGCCACTCTCTGTTCATCAATCCCTTTTCAATTATTTAATTTCAAGTTTAATTATTTTAAATTTCAATTAATATAATTAATATTATCTTATGAATTAACTTTCATTATACAGCGACTGTCTCAGATTAGCTGTAGGGGTACTGTCCCGGCTAACGGAGGTTCACTGGAGAACACTTAAATACCGTTTCGCTTTAGCCGTAGCCGTGGTGACAATCAGACCCTTTATAGGCTTGTATCGAAAACAGTATTTGCATATTGAAAGATAATCAATAAAATAAAATTAATTGGTATTATTGATATCTAAAATTCCTAATTCTCGACGTAAATAATTGAAACGATCTTCCGCTAATAGTTTTGTAAAGATATCAGCCAGTTGGTTCTATTTGTCAACATATACAAGGTGTATATCTCTATTTGTTTGATGATCTCTAAGAAAATGATGTCGAATCTTGATATGCTTAGTGCGAGAGTGACATACATGATTCTTAGTCAAATTAATAGTGATAGTGTTGTCACAGAAAGTGGGTATGTGTGTTTAAAGTAAGCCAAATTCTTCTAGGGTTTGCTTCATCCACAAAATTTGTGCACAATAACGTCCTGCGGCGATATACTCAGCCTCAGTAGTTGATAATGCGACAGAATTTTGTTTCTTGCTAAACCATGAGACTAAAGACTTATCTAGAAAAGGATATGTGTCCCTAGTACTTTTTCTATCCACTTTGCATCCAGCAAAATCAGCAACCGAGTAACTGGTTTGGTCAAAGGACGTAGTTTTGGGATACCACAAGCCGACAGAGGAAGTACCTTTAAGGTATTGAAAGATACGTTTAACCGCACACAAATGTGATTTCTTAGGGTTAGCTTGAAAACGTGCACACAAGCAAACGCTAAACATTATATCAGTATGATTAGCAGTAAAATAAAGTAAACTACTAATCATACCTCGATACTTACGTATGTCGACCGGTTTGCCTTGTTCATCAAAATCAAGCTTGGTTGAAGTCGCCATCGGAGTACCAAGTGGTCTGACGGTTTCCAGGTCAAACTTCTTTAACAAGTCTTTTGTGTACTTGGCTTGATTAATCAACATACCATTGTTGGTTTGTTTGATTTACAGTCCAAGAAAGAATTTTAATTCTCCCATCATGCTCATCTCAAACTCATTCTGCATACACTTTGAAAATTCTTGACATATAGATTCATCAATAGATCCAAAGATAATATCATCTATATAAATTTGAATAAAAAGAAGATTTCTATTAAAAGATTTTATAAACAGTGTAGTATCAACCTTGTCTTTTGTAAAATTGTTATTAAGTAGAAAAGAACTTAAACGATCATACCAAGCACGAGATGCTTGTTTCAAACCGTATAAGGCTTTTTTCAACTTGAAAACATAATAAGGGTTTTTGAAATCAGTAAAAACCTGGAGGTTAAGCTACATAAACTTCTTCTTTGATAAAACCATTCAAAAATGCACTCTTAACATCCATTTGAAACAGTTTGTAATTGTAAAAACATGCAAATGCACATAGCATGTGAATGGATTCTAATCTCGCAACTGGGACGTAGGTCTCATCGTAGTCAATACCTTCCTCTTGGTTGTATCCTTGAGCTAGAGTCGAGCCTTGTTACGAGTAACTAAACCATTCTTATTAAGTTTATTTCGGAATACCCAGCGGGTGCCAATGACCGGATGATCAATGGGCTTGGAAACAAGTTCCCAAACTTGATTATGTTTAAATAGGTTTAATTTCTCTTGCAAAGCATCTAACCAAAAAGTATCGCTACATGCTTCTTCAATAGTTTTAGGTTCAAGCTGTGAAATAAATACAACACAGGAAACTATATCTTTGCTAGAGGAACGAGTACTTACATGTCACACTCATTTTTTCTATTAGGGGTATCCTAGTCATTGTGTGCTAAAATTTGAATTTTTTTTATTTTTATTAATTAAATTGATTTGGTGTGTGGCTTTGATTGGTGTTTTGGTAGTAAGAAGTGGTATAAACTTAGTCAACCTTGATTAGAAGCCTAATAATATAACTAGAGACTTAATTGGCTTTTAGTTTTTTTATTTAGAATTATTGTCCATTTTAGGAATCATTTGATTCATTTTTTAGTAATTTTTCATAAAGCCTTTAAGCCTTTTTGTCAATAGGCCTTTAAAGCAACTTGAGGAGTGCTGGCCCATGACTAAACCCTAAACCTAGCCCTAATACCCCCCTTGGCCGGCCAAACACAGCAGCCCCCTCTTTTTATTGTGAGAAACATAGTAGCCGTCACAAGTTCAAACCCTAGTTTTTCTTCTCTTCCAAAGGCCCCATTTTCTCGTTTCTCACCCAAATCCTTCTAAATGAAGTGCGTTGCAACCATTGGGAGGCGAGAAACCTGCTGGAGACTTACTAGCGAGGGATCGGAGGCATTGGACCTGTCACGCCCCAAAACCAGAATACTGGAGAGCGGGGGCAGACATAGCCAGCTACGTATATGAAATGGAATCCATCTCGCTATACGGTCACGGCTGTCTAGATACATGAGGGTTTATCTACAAGCCAACAGTCTCTTAAGGTCATGAACAAGCCTAGTGTCTCAATCACAAGCAAGTAAAAGTCACAAGATGTATGATCATTAAATATACAATAGTAAGGCGTCCCAAACATTACATATTCAGTTGATCATGAAGCTAGTCGTTACAAAATGTCACGACTAGCAAGAGTTTAGTCATACATGATCAACCCTAGGATCTGTTAATCATGTTACAGCCCGTAGGCAGACAGTAAGTAAGTACAATCGAGCTAAACAGGTACTTGTCGGCTAAACGCCTCAAAAGAATATTTTTACAAGGGAGTGGGAGAGCAAAATAAAACCCACTCGTTGTCGGGATTCCTTCTAGTGTTCACCATCTGGCAGGAAGGTCGGTAGATCCTCTAGAGCTGCTCCGAAATCTGGCCACACAAAACCAGCTGGGTCAGACCCCAGAAAGAGCAAGTGCCACAAAGGAGGCTTCACTTAAGAACTAAAACCAGCAATCAGCACAAGATATAAATAAAAGTAAGAACTGGAAATAAAGAAAATACACCAGGATGATATACGACGAGATAACCATGGAACTATTCAGATAACCAGGTTACAACCCGTAAACCAAACAAGGACCGGGGTTGTAACCCTTCGTCTGAACAGGACTTGGAATTCTCACCATTTATCGGTAAAATAAATACAAGCATTCTGGTCATTCAATAATCTGGAACAGGATCAGGGCAAGACTAGACTGGTTAGACTCCGTCCAATCACTTCACGGCCAAGCAAGAATTACGGCTTGATACTTTAACTAACTAGGGTTGTCATAAGCCTAATTACTAACAAGATGCAGTAAGATTATTCCACAGCCACAAGCCCTGCAGACCATCCAGGTTACCCGGATTAAAAGATTAGAGTTGAATTCAGGTGGATACATCGTCCAGAAAATGAATGTACCCTTAGGTAGCTTGAAGGGTGCAACACATGACAGTGTGCTGGAAATGTGCCCTACTCAACGGCAGGCTACAGATCCCAAGGCGTGCCCAGGTAACGGGATTGCCTGTAGCTGGGAAATCTCGTCATGACTAATGTATTAATCTAGTTATTAGCCTTAGTCCATTTTAGTAGGTACTCCTGACCGTGGTACTCAGGAGTCCCTGTCCTAGACATGATGCAAGACAGGACTGGTTTATTTATACAAACACAATCGCCTCCGGTGTCTAGATTAATTATACAGGTCATGTCATGTCAGGTAGCCGTCGCAACAGCAATTCGAGATAATCATGTCAGGTTATCATGCCAAGTGTACTTGTCAGGAGTGCGCCACGACGGGCCACTATCAGGTCATGTCAGGTTATTATGTCAGGAGTACACCACTACGGGTCACTATCACGTCATGCTCAATTATCAATTCCAAACATATCAAGTAAATTCGTAATTATCAAGTTCAGGACAAAAGGCGTAAGGATATAAAATGGACGTTAAATATCTAATAAAATATCAATATACAGGACTATAGAAGATCCAGGGTAAGTAGGGTCAGGTCCAGTTGCGCCTAAACATCAGGTTGCGCCTGAGTCAGACTGCGCTCAAGTCAGGCTGCACTCAAGTCAGGCTGCGCTCAAGTCAGGCTACGCTCAAGTCAGGCTACGCTCAAGTCAGCGTATGTAAGACATACGCTTCCAAAAGGCAGCGTATGTACTCCATACGACTCCTCTTCAAGGCAGCGTATGAGGTCCATACGACTCCTCATCAAGGCAGCGTATGCAAGACATACGTCTCCAAAAGGTAGCGTATGAGTCAGACTGTGCTGCACTAAAGAGCGCGCGCAGCTCAGTGGCGCAAGCTAAAAAGCTCGCGCACACTGCTCACTGTCTTCTCCAAATCAGCAGGAACTCTATGGTTGAACCCAAAGCTTCAAAAGTCCATAACTTGGTCAAAACAAGTCAAAATCCAACTTTTCAAAGGTCAAAATTGGGTAGAATAAAATTCTCTACAACATGGAACTATCAAAACTTGAAAACAAAGAAGTTTGTAGATCAAACCACCAAAATCCGAAAATAACTAATTTTTAGATCTACAAAAATTAAAGCCTAAAAATGGAAAATAACAAGTTCTAATGTGTCTTAGAAATATGAGGAGAAGCTAATAGAACAATAAAAATGGGCTCTCTTGTGGAAGCAAGTTGCCCTTGCCTAGACCTCTCTCTCCCTCTCTTTGGTAGGTAAGGAAGTAATGGTGGAGAAGATGATAAATGAAGAGAGAGAAAGGAGAAGGGTTAATAAATGGTAGTAGTGGTGGTAGGTAGGGGGTTCACCCCTTGGTTCATGATGAACCAAGAGCAATCCCAACCGAACCAAGCCAACCCAAACCAAGAATAAACCAAGCCCAGGGAGAAAATTAAGCAAGGAAATTATGCAATACAAGGATAAATATGTACACGTATTCCAGAAATACGTAATACGAATCACAGGCATTACAGGACCGAAGGAAATCGGCATCGACGTTTTTGGAGGCTTGTTTCATTGAGTTTTGACACTCAATAGATAAATCTCTCTAAACACTTGTTAATTCTATTTTTTCTTCGTAGATGCATCCATATAGGTACCCCCGACCTATGCATAAAGTTTGGTAGGTTTGTGATTTTGTTTGATAGCCGTATCAGACACGTGTCGGTCCTATGGAACACGTGTTCGACAAAATGCCACTTAGAACTAAAAGTTATTATTTTTTGATTCTGCTTTCACGACTTTCTTGCTGATATTATTTGAAATAACTTTCGTGAAGACGGATCTTGATTCAACACGATTTTAGTGTCCGAATCGGACACGGACACGCATGCACGAGGTCCGTGCACGGCCCCGTGCATGTCCTGCTGTCCGAATGTCGTAACTCGACGCACAGGGCTCCGTTTCACGTGAAATTTTATGGACACATGGGGGCAACCTCTGCCCACGTGCTCCTAAAATTTTACGACGTTTCGTGAAGCGTGTGCGAAGAAATCCAACGCAAGCTTTGATACGGCTGAAAATTGCCGACGGCTGAAAATCGCCGTTGACACGACCTTCGTACGCGAACAAGACGCGGTGAAGATACGCTCCAGGAGCACGAGCACGAAGCCCTATACCTGGGCTACCCAGGGACCCAAACTCGAGACACGGCGTGGCTCGAATCGCGACAGCAGCTCTCACACAACACCCACGCACACACTCTCTTTTCCCTTTTCTTTCAAGCCTATGCTCAGGTGGGAGCGTCTGCAGCTTTTGGGGGTGCTCCTCTACCTGTTCTGAGGACTACCTCAGGGGTTCAGGGGATGCTACCACCACCGCCTCTGGGGACAGTTGATATAGCGTAGTTCTTTGCCTTTATGCAGCAGATGATGGAGACTCAGTGGCGCCAAGCGAAAGATATGAGACAGGGCATTGACAATGCCCATCAGCTAGCCATGGTGGCAATAGAGAAGGTGACTACCCAACCACAGAAAGGGTAGATATAGTCGTACCAGCCGACGACTCCGGGCATTCAGGACTTTCAGAAGATGTGGCTGCGAGACTTCAAGGGTACTGAGGGTATCCTATATGCCGACGACTCGATTGAGAATATAGAGGAGATCTTTCACCTCGCGGAGATACCACCTAGGCTTCAAATAGAAGCAGTGGGAAGCCAGATGCAGGACCTTGCCCGTACATGGTACCAGACCGACCCCAGAGTTGGTACAGAGGGGCAGACTTGGGAGGCTTTCAAGAAGCTTTTCAAGAAGAATTTCTTTCCCGACACAGCACTTGGCTCCTTGGAGACGCAGTTCGAAAAGCTGGTTCAGGGTAACCAGACAGTAGAGGAGTATGTCGAAGAATTCTACCGTCTGGGCAGATTTGTGGAGGGCCTTAGCGAGACAGTGAAGGCTAGGAGGTTCAGGAAGGGCTTGGTTAAGAAAGTCAAGTCCTTGACCAAGAGTGACAGAAATGCTACCTTTGAGAAGATTATGTCAGGAGCTATGGCAGTAGAGGACGACCTTGAACTGAAGCTGAAGAGAGATCGTGATTCACATGGAGCTGACGGCAGTGGGGGGGCCCAGCCAAGAGGCCCCATTATCAGCAGCAGCATCAACAGAAGCCGTTCCAGCAGCAGCAGTTCTAGAGTCAAGGTCGTGCGCCTTTCCAGCAGAAGCAGATAAAGCAGGCACCTAAGCAGCAGCAAGTCATCAGTTGCACTTTCTGCAAGAAGCCAGGACATGTGTAGAATGAGTGTAGGAAGAGGTTAGGCAAGTACCTACTTTGTGGTTCAGCGGAGCACCAGCTGAGGGACTGTCCCATGTCTTTAGGACGTATAGCTCAGGGAGCAGGTGCCAAGGCTCCGGAAGGTCAGTAGAAGGGACCATTGCAGACCCAGCAGCAGAAGTTTATCCAGCACCAGCAGCAGACCAGATGAGGTCAACAGGGGCGAGCCTTCGCCATGTCAGCTGAGGATGCAGAGGCAGTCAGAGATCTGATAGCAGGTTCTGTTCTTCTCGACTCCTTTTTTGCATTCGCTTTGTTTGATTCTATAGTTTTGTGTCTATATCATTTGCTGTTAGACACCAACTTTCTTCTAAATTGTTGCCTAGGACTTGCAAGATCATGACTGGGGGTAGTATCATCCTTGTCCGTGATGTTTGAAAGGATCGGAGAGTAGTTTTGGGAAGCCGAGAACTGGATGTGAGTCTGCTCGTAATGCCATTACCGAACTATGACATTGTACTCGGTATGGATTGGTTGAGCAGGCACCATGCCAGTATAGATTGTCGCGATGATAGAGTTCTTTTCAGAGTGCTAGGAGAGCCAAAGTTCGAGTTTACCAGACGGGAGGCGGAGCAGAGCAGCAGAGTTTTTTGTGGAGTTTCAGTAGACGAGCAAAGCGTGCCACATCCATTGATAGCTGAGTACATAGATGTTTTTCCGGAGGAGTAGCCGGGGTTACCTTCGAAAATAGATGTGGAGTTCTCTATAGATTTGGTGTCCGATGCAGAGCCGATATCTCAGCACGTCTATAGAGTGAACAACAGCGAGCTAGTGGAGTTGAAGAAGAAGGTAGATGAGTTGTAGGACAAAGGCTTCATCCGATCGAGTTCTTCACCATGGGGTACACCAGTAATCTTTGTGCCGAAGAAGGATGGGTCGGTACGGATGTGTATCGACTATAGGGTACTCAACAACCTCACAATCAAAAATAAGTACCCGCTGCCGAGGATCGATGATCTGTTCGATCAGTTGAGCGGAGTGAAGGTATTCTCCAAAATTGATCTGAGGTCAGGTTACCATCAAGTGAACGTGAAAAAGGAGGACATTTCGAAGACAGCATTCAGGATATGGTATGGCCAGTTTGAGCTCATGGTGACGCCGTTTGGGTTAACTAACGCCCCGGCGGGAACCTGAGAAACAAGATATTCCACCAGTACTTAGACAAGTTTGTGGTGGTGTTCATCGACAACATCTTGGTGTATTCGAAGACCCCAGAGGAGCACGAGAAGCACTTGAGAGTAGTTCTGAAGACTCTCAGAAAGGAGCAGCTTTATGGCAAGCTCTCGAAGTGTGAGTTCTTTCTGGATCGAATTGATTTTCTAGGTCATGTTGTGACCGAAGATGGGATCTCAGTCGACCCGAAGAAGATCAGAGCAGTTGAGGCGTGGATAACATCGAGTTCAGTTATGGAGATCAAGAGTTTTCTGGGATTGGAAGGCTACTATAGGAGTTTCGTTCAGGATTTCTTCCGGGTTGTAGAGCTATTGACTAGGCTGACCCGGAAGGACGCAGAGTTTATCTGGTCAGAAAAATGTTAGGTTGCTTTTGATGAGTTGAAGAAGCGGCTGACGACAGCCCCGATTCTGATATTGCCATCAGGATCAGGCGGGTTCACTATCTATAGTGACGCCTCAGAGAAGGGTCTGGGTTATGTCTTGCAGCAGCATAGAAAGGTGATTACCTATGCATCCAGGCAATTACGTCCGTATAAGAAGAACTACCCTACCCATGACTTGGAGTTGGCAGCAGTTATCTTTACTTTTAAGTTATGGAAGCACTATCTATACGGAGAGCGTGTGGAGATCTTCACAGATCACAAAAGCTTGAAGTATGTGTTTACACAGAAGGAGCTCAATATGAGGCAGCGTAGAGGGTTGGAATTGATGAAGGACTTCGACATTTCCTTGCAGTATCACCCAGGGAAGGCCAACGTGGTTGTCGATGCCTTGAGTAGGTATCCAGTAGCTATGTGTTTGACGATGGATCGTCACTTGTTAGTAGATTTGGAGAGCCTGGGGATCGAGGTGGTTGTGCCAGGAGTTCAGATGCAGATGTGGGGCATTCAGATTCAGTCGAACTTGATGGAGAAGATCAAGTCGACTCAGTTCAAGGATGTTGCTCTGCGGTGTATCCGAGAGCAGGTTCAAGCAGGATTGGTGGATGATGAGTTTATTCTTGCAGAGGATGGTGCTTTGAGGCACGGTTCCAGACTATGTGTGCCTAGCAGAGATGTCACGACCCGCACCCACTGTTAGGGTACGAGAACGTAACTACGCCCAGCCTACGCCGCAGTGTCGGCGGTAGAACGCTGTCCTAGGTCACAACATTTAACAATATAATGCTAAGCAGTTTAGACTCCCCGAATGGGGGTGACATAGCAGATACAGACTCAATCACATCTAAGGTAGAGCATGATAAGGATAGATAAAATATGAAATCCAAAAGAGATACAGCAGAGAGAAATCTAAGTGTCTAAAATACACAAACCCAGAAATATATCTTAAATCTTAAAATACAGTAATCCATAAAATAATACAACTCCAGACAATGGAAAAACTATCTAAACAACCTCTACTGTGTCTCCTCTAGGCTAGCAGGCAATCCCAGGCTATCTGTAAAATTTATCAACAGGTCCAGTCAGGACAGGAGCGAGCACAATACATCTCAACAAATCATAGCAGGTTAGAAAATATAATCATACAGTAAAGTAAGATACATGATCTGAAGAAATACAGTATGTAAACAGAAAGAGAACTGTAATAGAAATATCTACTATAAATAGAGAACTAACAGTGGCTAGTGATGTAGAGTACAGGATAGCACATGTGAATAGGACAGATTTGTACATGATCTCCACTAAAGAGTTTTACATGATCTACACTACTATAGAATTGTTCACATGACTACTCGTACTCCTCCATTTTCTCCAATCAATACACAAGGATCTAAGCAGGTTATGTTATTGTACATGATATCACATGGGGGCCCATGAAAGGGTGCACATGATAGTATACATGAGGGCTCTGTGAACATGAGAGTACATGATTCACAAGAGTGTACATGTATGGTGAAAGTACAGGAGTACATGATGAAAGTAAAATACACATGACACAATGTACCCGATGCTCCCGAGGGGGATAACATCGCATGAAGAGATCCATATAGTACTAATCCGTGATAATGTCGTGACAGCATCAAGTAAAGTAATCTAAAGCAGGAATATAATTCTAAGCAGGATATGAAATGATCAGAGAATGTACTCGCCTGATAACCTGAACAGCTGATAAGTATAGGAGGGTCCAACTGAAGCCACAGAGTCCTATTTAAAGCAACACAGGTTACAAGGTGTTCAAGTTGTAATAAATAAATCTCCACAAGCAATCTATTTTATCCTAGGTTCTTCCAAGTCAAAATAACTCTAGGTCAACTCCGGTCAATAATCTAGTCAAACTAGGTCAAGTGTTGACTTACAGTTGACTTTGGGTCAACTGGTCAACTCTGGTCAAACAGGGTCAATTCTAGTCTAATTATTAAGGATATAAAGTATACTTCGTTATTCGTACGTCAAAACTTACGACACGCAAATCGAGATAAGATGATCAACGATAAAGTTGATAATCTTATTATAGTGATCCACGTGTCCATCTTGTCAATTTCAGCGATGTGAGATCACTGGAATTGACTGATCTCAGTTTCGTTGTACTAATCCCGAAATACGAACAATATAAGAATTAATTATTAATAAATTATAAAAAGGTTAAACTCAGAGACATTATCAACAAACATTGTCGGACGATGAAATAACATCGCCAACGTGTCCAGCATGGTCAAATTAGCTAGGATAGCCTACCCAATGGTCCAATTTGGACACAAGGGCAAAAAAGTAATTTCGGGTCAAAACGGTGTCCGTGTCGGAGCCGTTTTGCACCGAAAAATGTGCAAGAAAACAAGTCTATAAAATATAACAAACTATATGTCCACGAAACCAGAATGACGATACAAACCCAACGGTATCTCCAGAATTGGATTCCGTTGACCCGATCTCAATTTGGTCCGTTGACCAGAACTTGGAATTCCGGTTTGCACGAAAATACGTGCCGGAGCCAAAATTCTCAAAACTCAGCAAACTACATGTCAACGAGTCCAGAATGACGATACGAACTCAACGGTATATCCGGAATTGGATTCCGATGAGCCGATCTCAAAATGACCCGTTGACCCGGATATTGGTATCCGACTTACACCGAAATGCGTGCCGGATCCAATGTCCGCCAAAATCTAGCAAATTATATGTCAACGAGTCCAGAATAACGATACGAACTCAACCGTATATCCGAAATTGGATTCCGATGAGCCGGCGTCAAAAAGTCCCGTTGACCCGGACTGTGGGACCTACTTTGTACCGAAAAATGTGCCAGGGCCCACGTCCTCCAAATCTAACAAATTTTATATGAAAACATGCCAGAACGATGCCACGAGTCTAGTGGTGGTGTCAAAAATGAAATCTGGAGTCCCGTGTTCAAAAATAAAATTTTACAAGTTAGAAATTACGAATTCGAACGGCCAACTTTGGCGTCGAATTCAACCAATCAAACAAGCTCACAATGAAACGAAACTGGAGGGATAGTAAGAGGGTTATACCAGTTTCGCACAGGGACTAGTAGCACGCCAAAAGGAGCTACGGTGGAGGAGGTACAAGCTGACGAAGTTGACCCCGCGAAACTGTCCAAAATTAATACAATTTAAACGGTCAACTTGGTGGCCGGTTTTGATGTATCAAACGATAAAATTAACGAACGAAAATTGACTTGAGTGAAGTTGGATATACCGAGATTATGACGGAGCAAAGAAATCGCCGATCCAACGGTCGAATTTTCGGGAAAACGTGTGCGAAGTTGCTGCGACGGAACGCCAAAATAAACTTGATTTCGCGCACGTCACGGCGGAACTTTGTGCGAAACGCACGAATCGCCTAGACGGCGCATCCCGGAGGACGGTGGCCGCCAGGGGACTGTTCGCCTGATTTCGTCGGAGGAAGGGGTGCCCACGATGGCGCGTGGTCGACCGCGACGGTGCTGCACGTGCGCGCGGGGCTGTGCTTGCTGCCGCAGCTGCTGTCCACCGCTCGCGTGGGGCTGCACGACGGAGGTGCGACGAGGGGCGACGTGGCCACAGCGAGGCTAGAGGTGGTGGTGGCTAAGGTGTTGGTCGGAGTGGTGGTGCGGGTGGTGGCGCGGATAGGTGGTAGTGGTGGTCGGGTTGAAGTGTTGGTGGTGGTGGCTAAATGTGGAGAAGAAGGAGGAGTAGAGAAGGAGGAGGCTGGGGGTGTTGGCCGACGGCCAGGCCACGGCGATGGTCGGC
Organism: Iris pallida; assembly: GCA_029216955.1. NCBI lineage: Eukaryota > Viridiplantae > Streptophyta > Magnoliopsida > Asparagales > Iridaceae > Iris > Iris pallida. Next base: position 1,845,476 of record JANAVB010011397.1, on the reverse strand, counting down.
CAGGGGGGTGAGGTCGGCCTGGGCTGGCCATGGGAGTGCTGTTGCTATTGTTGGTGTTGTTGTAGTTGCTGTTATTGGTTTGTTTGGGAAAAACAATAGAAAGGAAGAGAGAGAGAGATTTAGAAACTTTGGAGTTAGGGCCGGCCAATGCATAGGGGTGTTGGGGAAAAAGTTGCATGAAGGAATTAATGGATGGGATTAAATGGGAGGATCCAATGGCTAGAATTTAAATGGCTAAAATTGGGTCATTCCAATAGGGATTTAAATAAATAGAAATTCCAAAAAATATTGAAATAGGTAGATAGGGTATTTAATATTATTTTTGGGTAAGAAAAATGAGGGCGTCATGAGAGAGGAAAAATAAAGCTGGGGTTTGGTTCAGTGGAGCCGGATTGGATCCAAAACCGGATATTGTCCAAAAATTGAATAAAAATAGGTGCTGATGATCATGGGTAAATAAGTAGCACATGGAGATTCCAATAAATGGGACAAAAGTGGCATGCGGATAGTAGGCTCAATGTGGGCCATGTCCATAATTGGGGCTGACAGGTTTTGGTCGACATGGTACCCATAAATCAAGTTGGAAAATGAATGTGACACCGTGGGGTAAAATAAAATTGGATCACGTGTCAGGAAAGTTGTGCGAAGCAAATAGAGCACAAAATAGCGTGTCTGAGTGGGACACGAAGGTCATGGGTGATGAGCGTCTCGAGTAGATCATGCATGAGAAGTTGGTTTCAAGAAACTGACTGGTCTTGCGCTCCCAAATTAAAAGTCACGGTAACGTGCTAATAATGATCAAGGAAAAGAGTGGGAAAATTAATTAATAATCAAATGGTCTAATTGGACCCGAAGTTCTGCGAAGCAAAAAAGAGCACAAGGGAACAAGTTTGAGTGGGACACTATATACCATCATGAAGGTAATCCTGTCCACTCCAAAACTCGTGAAGAAGATTTCCAGAGTTGAACATCCCTGACACTCCAAATATCAAAGGCACGGAAAAGTATACTTAAGGAAAAAAATAACAGAATAAATTATTTATCGAAACCAATCAATCAGAAAATAAAATAAAATAAAAAAAAATCAACCCGAAATTCAGGGTGCTCACAGGAGAGCTTCGGGAGCAGGTTATGCAGCAGGCCCATCGTTCTCAGTACTCTATGCATCCAGGTGCCAACAAGATGTATAGGAATCTGAAGGAGCATGTATGGTGGTATGGGATAAAGCGGGAGGTAGCACACTTCGTAGCCAGATGTTTAGTCTGTCAGCAGGTTAAGGCAGATAGGCAGAGGCCAGGAGGACTGTTACAGCCATTGCCCATTTCGGAGTGGAAATGGGAGCACATCACGATGAACTTTGTTTTTGGATTGTCACGTACACCAGGAAAGAAAGACGCAATTTGGATCATTGTAGACAGGTTGACCAAATCATCCCACTTTTTACCATTTATAGTGGGTACGTCTACTGAGAGGCTAGCAGAGATGTATATGCGGCAGATTGTCAGGATACACGGAGTTCCGGTGAGCATTATTTCGGATCGGGATAGTCGCTTTACTTTTCATTTCTGGCGGAGTCTGCAGACTAGTTTGGGCACTCAGCTCAAGTTCAGTACTGTATACCACCCTCAGACGGACGGACAGCCAGAGAGGACTATTCAGACACTCGAGGACATGTTACGGACTTGTGTCTTAGATTTTGGAAGATCCTGGGAGGATCACCTGCACTTAGTAGAGTTTGCATACAACAACAGTTTCCAGGCCAGCATTGGGATGTCACCATTTGAGACGTTGTACGGGCGTAGGTGTCGTACATCCTTGTCTTGGAATGACGTTGGAGAGCAAGCTTTATTGGGACCTGAGATGGTTGTTGACGCAGCCGAGAAGGTGAAGCTCATCAGAGATCGACTTCGCATGGCGCAGGACAAACAGCGACATTGGGCCGATAGCCACCAAAGATCTTTATAGTTTGAGGTACAACTTAGACTTAAGATTAAGATTTTATTTGTTTTATGATTTTTGTTTGATTATGTGATTGTTATAGTTAAGTTTGAGACCATATTTCTGCTAGGTTGGAGATCTGGTTTTCCTGAGGATATCTCTGAAGCGTGGTAGTATTCGCTTTGGTGGAGGTAGAAAGCTTAGTCCATGCTTCATCGGATCTTTCGTTATCAGCGGAAGAGTCGGTGACGTGTCATACAGACTGGACTTGCCCCCTGCATTAGAGGGAGTCCACAACATATTTTACGTGTCGCAGTTGAGACGGTATATGGCAGATCCCAGCCATGTACTGGATCATTTCGAGATCGAGGTAGGCCCTACTCTTAGTTATCCAGAACAGCCTGTGGAGATTCTGGATCGACGAAAGAAGGTGCTGAGGAATCAGACGATACCCTTGGTTCGCATAGCTTGGAGGCATCACTCTCCAGGTGAGTCTACCTTGGAGAGGGAGGATGAGATGCGCGAGCAATACCCTTATCTTTTTCAGTCTTGAGGTATGATTTCTTTATCCTTCTCATCTATTCAGTTTTGTCTTTAATTTTGAGGACGAAATTATTTTAAGGAGGGTAGATTTGTCACACTCATTTTTTCTATTAGAGGTATTCTAGTCATTGTGTGCTAAAAATTGAATTTTTCTTATTTTTATTAATTAAATTGATTTGGTGTGTGGCTTTGATTGGTGTTTTGGTAGTAGGAGGTGGTATAACCTTAGTCAACCTTGATTAGAAGCCTAATAATATAATTAGAGACTTAATTGGCTTTTAGTTTTTTATTTAGAATTATTGTCCATTTTAGGAATCATTTGATTCATTTTTTAGTCATTTTTCATAAAGCCTTTAAGCCTTTTTGTCAATGGGCCTTTAAAGCAACTTGAGGAGTGTTGGACCATGATCAAACCCTAAACCTAACCCTAATACCCCTTTGGCCGGCCAAACACAGCAGCCTCCTCTTTTTTATTGTGAGAAACATAGTAGCCGTCACAAATTCAAATCCTAGTT
>JANAVB010011397.1:1799980-1837480 GCA_029216955.1 Iris pallida | reverse complement strand
AATCCACAATAAGAATATAAAACAAGAATAAATACTATGTGTCGTGGTCTGCAGCCCACTAGCATGCATGTCCGATAAGACTATAAAGAAAAATAATAAGAGTCTAAACTGAATCAAGAAACAGGATATCTCATGATAATGAAGAAGAGCACGAGAGGATAATAAACACAATAACGATACCTGAATCCCGCAAGTGTATCATCACGTCTGCCATCCAGAGCTGCTAACTAACTCCACGCAATAACTAACCTGAAGAGATCATCAGGTCCTCAGGGGACATAGCAAGATACATAGAAACATGCCTATCTAGCAGTTTATCATGCAATAAAGAAAATACAGGAAATAAATGAGAAAGACCAATACGTACGAAAATACAACTAGACACGACTGGAAGAACCACTACGCCTAAGCGAACTGCTGGAGAAGAACAAGAGAACACGATATCACAATGTCAATGGACAACCAATCGAATACTCAAACCCTCGTCCCTAGTGTGGACTCGCAGGTTTGAACAACTACTAGCCCTCGCCCCTAGTGTAGACTCACAAGCAAGCATTACCCTCGTCCCTAGTGTGGACTCGCAGGTGTGAACCATATACTACTAACCCTCGTCCCTGGTGTGGACTCGCAGGCTAGCATCACCCTCGTCCCTAGTGTGGACTCGCAAGTGTAGACCAATAACTACTAACCCTCGTCCCTGGTGTGGACTCGCAGATTAGCTTACTAACTCTCGCCCCTGGTGTGGGCTCGCAAGTTAGCTTAACTACTAACCCTGGCCCCTAATGTGGGCTCGCGGATTAGCTTCAAGATTTCAAGACAAGGAGGTAAAGCAGTTCCGATATGACTTATTCATCCTATGACACGATGCGACTCAGTCCAAGTACAAAAGATGACACGACACGACCCAATCACGATACACGAGAAAACTAATCCAATATGAACTATAAAGCTAATTATAAACAAGGCTATATATAAACTAGCAGGCATGATATACAAATCACATATAAATAATCAACTAATAAAACTGTATAATAATATAAATATGCATGTAAATAAACTGTAGAGGAAGGCAAGGTATCTTGCTTGGAGGTTGCACGCAGATCCAACAAAATACAGTCAACTGCCAAGCCATGAAGTCCAAGTCCCCCCAACTATCTCCGAAAGCTGAAATAAACATCGCCAACAGTCTCAGAATAGTCAAATTAGCTAGGATTGCCTGTCCTTAAGTCTAATTCTGGACACAGGAGCAAAACGATAATTTCGGGCAAAATCGATGTCCGCCGTTGGACCAGCTTTGCACCGAAAAGTGTGCCAGAGTCAATGATCTATAAAGTCGTCAAACTACATGTCTACGGATCCGGTTTTCTGATACGAACCAAACTGTATGTCCAAAGTTGGATTCCGGCGGGCCGTGCACAAAATCGCCCGTTGAGTCGGACCGTAGGGCCCGCAAAACGGTGTTCCGATTCCACTGTCTCAGAATTGGACCAAACTTGGCATACAGGACCAGAAAAATGATATGGTCCTGTTGGCGCAAGTTTCGTCTCGATCTGACGAGCGTGCACCAAGTAATTGAGAAGTTTGCAAAGTACACGATACGGTAAATTTTGACGGATACGCATCAAATTTGTCGCGCACACACGACCAATTTGAATTCCGTCAAAGCCCACACGTCCACGAAGCCGTTACGCAGCTTTCGATGCTTACTGTACGTGACCACGTCGTCCGGATTGGCGTGACGCACGTCGTGTGGATGATTTTCTAAGTTTTTAAAATAGGTTTTTGGGAAACTTTGGGATTTGATTTCTCGACACGTAGTCGATGGAATCAAATTCCGTAAAAAGGGATTCAAAGCCCTATAGGTTGTCTAGGGCTTTCTTCAAGCAGTATTTCTAATCTGGTATTAGATTGATCGAAAATGATCTCCAAACATGGATGGTTGGACTGCTATAAACTCTGTTTTGGAACAGATTTTGTGTCAATCTTTGGGCTCAGTTCGTGACGCGTGTCGTGCAACGTAAATCGAACTAATACGATCGAAATGAAGATGGTTAGGTTAGACGCATACCAAAGAAAATGGCTCGATAATTAGTCGAGCGTGCGCGAAGAAAACACGCGACGAATTTGCCTCGGCAGACTGCACTTGCTGTCGCTGCGTTTCAGTTTCGTGCGCGCGCGTGCGCACCCGCGCAGCCGTGGCCGCGCGCGGCGGTGCCGTCGGCGGTTGGGCCGCCCAGGGCAGGGGGTGGTGGCGTTTAGGGTTTGGTGTTCTGCTCCCTCGATCTCCCATCTCTGTATTCATATATATTCGGTTGTATGTATGGGCTTACTCGATTTGGTGTGGGGGAGAAAATGGTTTGCTCGGGCTGAGCTTGGCCCGGGGTGTTGTTAGCTTGGGCTCTGCTGGGTACGTGGGTTGTTGAGCGAAAATAGTTTGGTTGTGGAGTGAGAAAGGCTCGGCTATACTATTCAATAAACTGCTTGGTTTCATTTCTGTGCCTGCAATATATTGGGCACTTCTAAGCCCACGATATACTGGGCTGGTCCTTCTGCTTTTCTTCTTCTTCTCTTTTTCTTTTATTCCCATTACATATTTATACACATATATTTATATATATATATATATATATATATATATATATTTATATATATATATATATATATATATATATATATATATATATAAAATATATATATATAAAATATATATATATAAATATATATATATAAATATATATATATAAAAAAAATAAAAATATATATATATATATAAAATATATATATATAAATATATGTATATATATATATATATATATATATATATATATATATATATATATATATATATATACACACACATAAATACACGTGTATATATACGTATATATATACACACATATACGTTTAAACATATATTTAGACGCTTATACACATATATATTTATACATATCATTTATAAAGTAAATGATTTAATAAATATAAATCATTATCATTAATAAAAACAAAGTAATATTAAAATAAAAATCCTAATAACAATTTAAAATAGTCCAAAACTCGTTTCTGCTGGATGTAACATGCACCCTACTTATATGGCTCCAGAAGGTCATACAAATTCTGTAAAGCCCTATTTAATAATAATAATAATACCTATAATCTACCTATAACAGTATTTAGAAAATAATTGTCAATTTCAAAAATATATACAAAATACTTACACTTACCAAACATGTCTACAAGGTCGTACTTGGTCCCACTACCTGCCTACCTGGGCTTGGATTCAGTTCGGGTCCAGTTTGACTAGTTCGGTACGACCGGATCACTTAAACGTCAAATAATATTAATAATGAATAATTAAATTATTTATACTGGTCATGTCACTACTTGGCCTGGTTTTCCTAGTTAGGACATCTCGATGGCTCGACCTTCCTTGGCATGGCTAATACACTGGTCAAGGCACGCCACTGCACTATCCGTGCCATGATTCCTAGTCACCTTGTACTCCAAATCTCAACCATGGCTAAAATCATCTACCGTAATAATTAACTAAATAATTAATTATAAAACAAATTTAAAATTACCATTTAAATCAAATAAATAAAATAATAAAAATATTTTGAAAATTTTCGGAAAGGGAGGCTACACAAATAAATCTATATACAGTAATTGTAGAGGTCAAGTGGTACTTACAGTGTTCTTGGACTTAAAAGTGGATCAGATAGCTTTGTTCTTTTCATATTCGCTACATATCGTATCCTTCTTAAAAGTTATGTCCGGTAAGCCTCGTACCAACTTCTTTGTGGATAGTCTTGAAATTGTGTCCATATTTGTATGACCGAGTCTCATATGCCATATTTGACTCTCATCACTCTTGGCCATTAAGCATCTAACTGCTTTGTTAGCATCTTCCAACAAATAGAAAACATATATATATTCTTCCCTGATACCTTCAAAGATAGTACTACCAGTTGAGCTATCAACTATAGTAAATTTGTCTTTGACAAAGTTAATACCATAACCATGGTTAGCTAAATGGCTTAAGCTGAGTAGGTTATATTTCAACTCGGTAACTAGACAGACATCTTTAATCACAGGATAGGGAGCCTTACCAATATTGTCGATACCTACTATATACCCTTTAAGATTATTACCAAAGAAAATATATCCTTCTTTCTTCTTCGACAGTGTTACAAATAATGAAGCATCACCGGTCATGTGCCGTGAGCAACCGCTGTCAAGGATCGATTTGCTTCTGGCATATGAAGGGTGTTCCACCTACAAAAGAGTTTACAGATAAACTTTTGGTACCCATTTTTTATAGCATCCTGAAATATTAGTTTTCGGTATCCATGCACATATTTTCAAATCAACAAGCTTTCTAACTCTACATGCAAGAGAGATATGACCAATGGTGCCACAATAATGACATATAGCATATTGAGTGTTAGAAGCAGTGTGTTGTGCATAATTGGTAGGTTTTGGTTTTCTAGTATAATAAAATGCATGCCTATTAGTCTTATTTGGCAAAGATTTGGTTTGGTTTGGTCTGACAGTGTTGGGTATGACAGTGTTTCGATGTTTCGGTAAGTGACACGTGTTAGGATATGAAGTAGCAACTTCAAGCTGTTTTCCTAACCTAATTTATAACTTTTTGGAAGTGTCATACAATAAACTATAATCAGTAGTAAGTGCATTATTTCTGATTAATGCTTGCTAAAGTCTCTTCTTCTCTTTAAGTAGGTCTTTCTCTAATTGGGTAATGGTCTTGTCTTTCTTTTTGGATTGTCTTGTAGTATCGTGTAACTGCAGCTTAACATAAGAGAGCTCACCTACATCACTAGAATTATTATTACTTCTAACCTCAGCTAGTAGGTTGGTAAGTCTTCCTATTTTACCTTTGTACTCTTTGAGTACCTTCTTAGAGTTTTGGTATTTGCTACACAGTTTTCTGTAATCACCTAAGAGGTTACTAAAGGCTTCACCTAATTGCTCAAAGGTAAAATCATCATAAGTATCAAATAGGGGTTAGTATTTACCTGATCAAATGCCATTACGCACACATTTGCAGCATCATCTGATTGTTCATCTTCTAAGTCGCTGGCTTCGCTTTCATGCCATATGCTTGTGTTGGCGTACCTTCTGGATGTTGATTTCTTCAGGTAATTTTTGTCATACTTGTTGATTTTCCTGGTTGATGATAATGTTATTGGACAGTCCTTCTTCATATGTCCTTTCTTTTTACAACCGTAGCAGATAGGATCTTCTTCGTTGTTGTTGTTGTTGTGTTCTTTTGTTCTTCTATTGAATCTCATGAACTTCTTGAACTTTCTTACTAGGAGAGCTTGATCTTCAGAGTCAGAGTCATTGTCGTCGAAATTATCTTCAACAGTTCTTCTGTGTTGAGCTTTGAAAGCGATCGACTTCTCCTTCGGTGCAACATCTTCAAAGTCTTGAAGTTCCAGCTCGTGATTGAGTAGCTTACCCATGAGTGTTTCAAGAGACATAGTTGTGAGGTCGTTCCCTTCAATGATTGACGTAGCCTTCGGATCCAGTTCTTCATGAGAGCTCGTAGAAGTTTACGAATCTTCTCATGGTTATTGTATTCCTTGCCTAATGATGACAGAGGGTTTACAATATTCAGGAATCTTGTAAACATCTGAGTGACATATTCGTTTGGCTTCATCTTGAACGCCTCATATTCCTGAGTAAGTTTGTTGATTTTTGACTCTTTGACTTGCGTCGTGCCTTCGTGAGTTACTTCGAGAAGTTTTTACACTTTACTTGATGTTGTGCACGTAGACACCTTGTTAAATTCAGTCCTGTCTAAAGCACAAAACAAAGCATTAATAGCACGTACGTCAAGACTGGCCTGTTTCTTTTCAACTTCAGTATACTTGTCATGGGGTTTCTCAACCAACTCCCCTTCAACAAGAATACGTGTTGGCTGCTTATAGCCATCGATAACAATTGACCATAAGTCAAAATCTAGAGATTTCAAGAAGAAACTCATTCGTATTTTCCAGTATGTATAATTTGTACCATCAAACAGTAGAGGTCTGTTTATGGCTTAGCCTTCACTCGTGAATTTCACAGTTGTCATGTGTTATACTATGATCTATGTAACAGATGTAATAATAAATAATATAATAGCAATGTTACCTCGCTTTACCTGTATAACCCGCTCTGATACCAATTGTAGGAACGAATTGTAAAGCGCAATACTCTAGATAGAGGTGAATAGAGTAGGCAGCAGAAATTAGCTAATTAAAAAATGTTAGCAACCAGATCACATATAATATATCACAAGTAAATGAAAGGCAGAGATCAGAAAGTAAATGCAAATACGACGATTTATACTGGTTTTTCGCTTGTGAGGACTATTCCAGTCGGAAGAACTCTAGCTTCCAGTTGAATCCACTATGGGAAAATATCGCAAGTTTTCATACGAAGTCCTTGCAACTTCTACAACGCGAGATTTGATACGAAGTACTCGACCAACTTCAATTGTGAAGTGTCTTTCTTCAATCAAGCCTCTGATTACAATTTCTCTGAAACTTCTAGACCGTATCACACAGGAAAATTGAATAGAGGATTGTAACTGCCTTGGAATTTGAAAATGAAAGCTTTTAGAACACTTTGGAAGACGTTTAAGCTTAGAGAGAGAGAAGAGAGGTGTGTTGAAATGAGTAAAATTCTTCTCCATTTATAGGTTTTCCAAAGTCAGAACTCGGACAAAATTCTTTGAGAGAATCTCGGCAAATAACCATTGCATCCGTAACAGCAGGATGACTAAATTCAAAAACCCAACGGCACCAAACGAACTCGAGTCGAGTTCGGTCCGAACTCGGGCCGAACTCTGTTGGTGTCCAGAGTATGATTTTTGGGGAATTTTATAAATTAGATTTTGACTTTTGGGTTTTTGAAAAGTTTAAACAGTTAGGAGCTTTTTATAAAATGGGCTATTTTCAAAACATAGGATATTTGAAAACATTTTTAGGGTATCCTATTTACCAGTATGACTCGGTGTACAAAGTATTCCTAGACTCAATAAATATGAAAATTATATTGAATATTGAAATACATACTCATACGGCAAAACAGCTTCAGTCTTGAACAGAGTGGTAGAGGTTCTCAACAAATGTCCAAGTGGCCCTTATATCGAGACAGAGTTTGATCAATTATTAAAATCAGGTTCGACCATGACCAATGGGCCAACAGTAGAGGTTCTCAGCAAATGTCCAAGTGGCCCTTATATCGAGACAGAGTTTGATCAATTATTAAAATCAGGTTCGACCATGACCAATGGGCCAACAATATATATATATATATATATATATATATATATATATATATATATATATATATATATATATATAAAGTCATGCAATCATTTATTAACTATTTATAAATATAAAAAATATCCAAAAATATTTTTAAATAAAAAATAAATTTTCATAAAATAGGGGGGTTTACACAAGGCATAATTAATGATCATAGTCATCTAACAAGAGTTCTCGGCAATCCTTCGCAGCATGTTCAAGAGCTTTCCTCCTCTGATATCGCATCGTCCAAGGGATAAAGTGATTGTCTTCTAATCATGTTCCTATAATTGTACTTCCCCAAAATTAAATTGTATTCTTTGTACTTATCTTAGTTTATAGTTAAGTTTTCTCGATAAACTTTTATTTTTGCAAACAAAGGGTACTGGTATTGTTGGCTTATGGTATCCCAAAACCATATCTTTTGACCTAATTGGTTACTCCGATGCTGATTTTAGTGGATGCGAAGTAGATCGTAAAAGTACCAGCGGTACGTATCATTTTCTAGTAAAAGCTCTAGTCTCTTGGTTAACCAAAAAGCAAAATTTTGCTGCATTATCAATGACTGAAGCCGATCGCTACAGTCGTTGTTGTGCTCAAATTTTATGGATAAAGCAAACCCTAGAAGACTATAATTTGCATTTTCATAATATTCTTATTTTATGTGACAACACTAGCATGATTAATTTGACTAAGAACCCGGCATGTCATTCACGCACTAAGCATATAGAAATATGTCATCATTTTCTTCGTGATCATCAACAACATGGAGATATTCGTATAGAATTTATTGACACAAGTCGTCAACTAGTAGATATTTTCACAAAACCATTGGTCGAGGACCGCTTAAATTTTATTCGTCGCGAGTCAGGTATTCTTGATATTATCTCGAAAGCATAATGATTTATGCTCGGTAAATCATTTGGTATTAATTCAAAAATTATATTAAATCAACATTATATTGGGTATAAGCTGAAAGCGTCCTTCTGTCATACAGGTGTAAATAGCCTAAATTGACATGGTGCACTAGTCTTCGGACTACCGCTAGCTGGGTCCTGCCCCTATAACTAACCCAAGGTAGTTGAGATCTGTTAGAATTTGTATAAATTTTATTTTCATTTATGTACATGAATTCAACATATGCTTGTAGAAGTATGAAAATAAGTGCAGCAATCACAGAAGCACAGATAGCAACAGACGCTGCTTATAGTTCACAAAAGCGCATAAGATAACGATTGTATAAAAGCGCAGACAAGAACAAGTTGCAAGAAACGAATGAAGACAGTGCGTAAAGGAAAAGTTCTTTATTAAAATCATGTCTACAAAGATCTATTACAGATTCTACATGATTATATATAAAGACTAAAACGTCTAAAGTTTACAAATGGGCAGTCCTCAAAAAGTGTGCAGCCCCCCAAATGCACAACAGTGTCAAAACGAATCACTTTCTCGTCAGAGCAAGCCACTTCCTAGCCAGGCGTGGAGGAACTCCAATATGGCTAATAAAGCAGTTATTGGCCCGACCAAGAATGCAGCTCCTGCTCGCAACGCTACTGCGGCTCTTGAGGAGGGCATAGCACAATCTGTGGCTCTTTGGGTTGTCAATAAATCCAAACCCGGTAGCTTGGACCTCGAAGACCTCCAAGATGTTGTTCATGTTCGAACACCTTTTGCCAAACACTCAAGTGCATCTCAAAACCCAATAGCCATTCTTCTATAAGACACAGCTTCTTTGAACGAAGAGATACAAAACCAATGGTCGACTTATGCAAGGCCAACAGCCATTTGAAACTAAGTCAGGATCGAGCATGACTGCAGGAATGCTAAGAGACAATGAACGTAGCTCCTTAGAAAAGTTTTCTTTTATATAGGCTGAGTGTGGTCCAGCCCCAAATGCCATGTGCCATCGGTCAAAGACCCCCAAATTAATGGAATGAACCTAGGACTCGGCACAATGAATCTCATTCAATAGGTTCATTTGACTGAATCCTAGGCCATGAACTCCTTGAATTCTCCAAAAGACGGCGGTAATTAAAGATATATTGACTAAGCAGACACAAATGGGCGTCACTAATCACAAAAAGCTCTCAGAAAGTCCTTAGACGTTTTGTAAAAGCGCAGTGGCTACACAAAACTCTCAGAAGTAGCTCATTACTTCGTAAAAGGGCAGTGGCTTCACAGAACCCCACCAACAGTCTCCTCGTTGCCCAAAAGTGCAGTGACTCAGTCGTCTTCGAAATATAGTCTCCTCGTCACCCAAAAGCGTAGTGACTCAGTTGCCTTCGAAACATAGTCTCCTCATCGCCCAAAAGTGCAGTGACTCTGTCGTCTTCGAAATACATTCTCCTCGTCGCCCAAAAGCGCAGTGACTTAGTTGCCTTCGAAACACAGTCTCCTCGTCGTCCAAAAGCATACTAACTCCATCATCTTCGAAACACAAGTCTCCTCGTCGCCTAAAAAGTACAGTGACATAGAAGCCTCACCCGAAGCACATCTCACATAGATGTGCAGTCCTATGAGGTGGCATTGTTCTACGTATATCTTTTTAGATATTACCCAACCAGATTGTTTAAACCACCGCTCCAAAGGTAAGAACGGAGTTTAGTTCTGTTGATAGGAGCAATATCCAATCGATTTTGTTTAAACTACCGCTCCAAAGATAAGAATGGAATTTAGTTCTATTGATAAGGACAATATCTAGTCGGTTTGTTTAAACTGCTACCACAAAGATAGCGACAAAACCCAACTCTTTGGATAGGAGCTAAACCCGGTCGGCTTCATCTGAACAAAAAGTCTCAAGTAATAGATGCACGCCACGTGCCATCTATTCGGTTATGTTGATAACCATCCGAGATCTTGATATAAGAGAATTTCAATGTCCGCTACATGTCAGCTCAGCAGCAGCCCTCACCGTACAAAGGCAACAGATTCTCTCACATCTCAACGCGCAGCGCTCCTGCACGTCCAACAAATCTCAGGCACATCGTATATGTGCAAGGCCTATAAATAGAAGGAGTTTTCCTTCATTAAAAAGGTCAAAAATTTCCTGATTGTCAACCCAGAGTTCCATTCACGAGCACCAGAAAGTCGGAGCAAGTTTAACTCGTCGTCAGATCGTCAACGGAGTAAAGAAGCCGTTGTAGTGCTCGATCTCCACCGTCACACTTCCCCAGAAATTCTTGTACTTAAATCTCCTGTTTAGGAGTTCTTTTTGTACTCTTTATAAGTTTGAATACAAAAGTTCGTTCAACTTTTTGTCCTGGCAAACAATGCTAACCTAGATACAAGAAGATCGAACACGGACCGAACTCTGCCCGAGTTCGGTTCGAACTTGATCCCTGTGTATTAGGTCAACCCAAGAGCAGGCCCTAACTTTTAAATACCCCCTTCTCTCCTTCTATACCTATTCAAAACTGGCAAAAACCGAGCCCCACTCATCTTCTACCTCCATATTCCCATCCAAACCCTAGATTCTTGAACCCTAACCCTAGAAATCATCTATCTTAGGGTTTTAAACCTCCAAATCAAGGTTTTGTGCTTATTTTGGGATTATCTTCCATTTGTGAGGTATTTCTCTCCTTTTCTCTCTATTTTGTCAATGACTCTAAAGTTTGAAAAAAAGAAAAGAAAAATGGATGAAGCTTCATCTTCAAGTCCATCTTATGATCCTTTTGAGTCTCTATTTAGTCCTCCTCCGATGAGGATAATTTCAATAGCTCTCTATTTAGAAGCCTATAAGTTTCTAATGCTTGGTTTGATGATTTCCAAAAGTGAAATATTTGTTTGGGCAGTGTCATTAGTTTTACTCTTTTTCCGAAGTATTTAGCTACTCTTGCTACTCTAGGAATTCATGATCTTTTTTAAATTGCTAACCCAATTTATTGTAATGCTATACTCATTTTTATTGCAATTTGCAACACTCTTATGGTACAATCTACTCATCTATCTATGATATTGGTATTGAGTTTGATTATGACGACTTGGGTGAGATGCTTCCAAATAATGGAGAAGCTTTTATCGATATTACCAAAGTCAATTCCGGTAACGACATGACTCTAAATCCTTTTAGGATGCCATGTGTGGTCCTTTTCCTAGACCACCAAGATGTTTGATGTCCAAATATATGAACCAACACTTTTATGAGTTGCATTGCATTATCTTTTCAGCTATTCTACCTAAGACGATATCCACTAACGAGGTCACATACTTAGAGATGTCAGCTGTCTACCATATTTATTTTTGTATTCCTAGTCTTCCAAAGACAATGATTTCAGCTACGATAAACTGTCGCAAGAAAGGGCACAACCTACTATATGATATGTATCTACCGATTATCTTTCGTAGATTTGACTTTCCTTTAGAATCATATCCCTTTGATGACTACCATCCTACCTCCTTCGAGCCCATAGGACCCAACCTCCTCCTTATATTGCTTCAAATCCTGATGAGGCCCGTGATGAAAATGTCCAACCTGATGTTTATGCACCACCTCCTCTACTTCTGTTGTTCCTTCTCCTGTTGCTGAGGCCCCAGCCTCACTTAATAAGATTTGCACTATGAAACGTGAGCGCTTTCGTCTTGAGGATGAGCGTCACAATGCTGATCTATAGCGTCACCACCAAACGAACTTCAGGACCACTCTTCAGGCTCAGGCTCTTGGGAACTCGATTGCAGAGATGTAGTAGGGTTTGGAACATGTACCCGGTGGCCCTATCCTCTATCTCTGTCACCCTTAGTTCTTCGGATAAAGATTTGAGGACCCAGAGGCTCAACGCTACTTCATTCCTGGATCTGCCTATTATGATCCCAACCGGTCTGCTGAGACTGGTGACGATACATCTTGAGGGTTGTTAGGCTTTATGGTATATTTTTTTACATGTGACGGGTGATGACTTTAGTAGATGGCACTAGTGAGTTGCATTTATTTTGGTTATGTGTTAGACTTTTATACACTTTGGTTACGTATTAGACTTTTTATGCACTTATGGTTATGTAGTTTGAATATGCTAGTTTTGCATTTTTCTAGCACTATTATTTATTAAACTCTGGTTTGGTTTAAACTCCTTTTTATTGTCGTATCATCTGCTATTTATTACAATTATTTTTGATATTTACTACAATTTGGATGTTTCACACTTCTTTGTTGTTACATGCTCTTTAATTTTGTAGGAGCTCACATTTTGATCAAATGACAAAGGGGAAGGAAAAGTTTCAATATACCAGAGAAGAATCAATTAGCAGTACCAAAGCTAATTTTTTAATTATTTGGTATATAAAACTTGGCGTTTGTCAATTATCAAAATGGGCAAGATTATTGTCCATTGGTATGGTCACACCTGATTTTGATAACCGACTGACAACTCCAGTTCGAAATACATAAATAATATACAGTTACGTTACTACTGCTGAACGACTAAAACCTTGATGCTACAATCAGTCAAAGCCTTTTCAATGATAAATTGCATCACTGATCGAGATAATTTTTTAATTTGTTATGTATTTTTCAATTTATTGAGTCTATGAAAAATGTACAGTTAAAAGAGATTGGCACCTGGCTTAGCTAAAAAATATCTACCTACCAAAATAGCCTATCCAATCATTTATTTGATCAGTCCACTTATGAAATGGCCCACAAACCCATAAATACCAAATCCTATTCTTCATGATTCAAACATGAATATAGGGCAACCGAACTCAGACCAAGTTCTGCCTGAACTCGGTCCCCCTGACCCAGTTCCTGAGGGATCAGGTCATCCTAGAGAATAGGTTCCAAACGTTCAGATTTTTGAACGTTGGACCACCAAACTCTGCCCGAGTTCTGTCCAAGAAAATACTATAAATAGAGAAGAATTATTCATTCTATTCACTCATTCATATTCTCTCTCCTATATTCATTCAAGTGTTCTTTGAAAGCTTTTTTACTTTCAAATCTAAGCTTCACAACTCGTAGCCAAACCAGTGCCAATTTTGATTCAATCTATAAGTTTGGTCGAGTTGTACAAAAGGCTTAAAAATATCTCAGTTTTTATCTTGTTCCAGAAGTCGGTAAGTCCTTCGGATCAAAGGCTTGCAAGTTAAAGTAGTGTTCATCGAATAAAAAGCACATGTTGTAAGAAGCAGTAAGCACTTTAGATTCAAATTAGCCTGTGATAGAGCTAGAGCACTCGAGACTGGACTCATCCTCTCACAAGAAAACCAATAAATCTTGGTGTTTGTGTTTGCTTCTCTGAAATTATTTACATTACGCACTTATTTTTATACTGCCTACTTTATATTAGTTTGATACTGTCATAAATAATTTTAAGTGGTGATTATTATTCCGCTGCACACACACACTCTATTCACCCCTCTCTAGAGGTGCTCAATGGTCCTACAAATAGATCCTATATATTTTATTCATTTATGAATTTTGAATTTTGGTTTGTAGATAATTGGTTTTAAAATATTATTTACATGTCAAACTATTTTCTTTTAGTATTAGGAATTGTAGACTAGGACGACGACGATGATCTAGGAGCGGATTACATGATAAGGTACAAACTGCTCAGGATATCTGGGAGGACTATTTTGGAGATGACAACTATTAGACATTTTTTATTTATGTGTGAGGAGAGATCTTATCATTTTTTAACTTTAGTAGTTTTGAGAGAAAAATGTGGATTAGTTTGATTATTTATTTATTTATTTAAGTTCGACCTTTCAAGATATTATCTAATCTTCTTCCTTTTCAATGCATAGTTTATGTGATAACGTTTACTATACTAGAAACTAACAATTTCTTAGCACAAAATAGGTCTAGGGACTTTAACTTATTCCGTAATTTGGAGAGGAGCGTAACAATCACTTTGCACTTGGTATCGATTTCTCCATACAAATAAATAAGTCACAAATTTTATTGTTCCAACAATAGTTTTCAGCATTTGAGTAAGCATCAATACAAATATAAAGATACAAGTTGTAGTCCTTATCCTAATCAAATTAAAAGCATACCGGGCATATTTTGCAAGATCATTATTGTCTTCAAATATAGAGTTCGAAGATATAGGGTATGATCATGCGGTAGTTCTTAGACCAAAGCATCTTTCTCGTTTTTGGAAAGAAAGCAATGCTTCGGTGTAATCAACTTCACCAAAATCAGGCCAATTTGTCTTAGTAAAGTAAAGCTCTGAATAAGCTAATTCCCATAGTAGGAAGTTACTCAGCCTCATTTCACCACTAGTGCGTATAACTAGATCTGGGTAAGGAAATTCAGCACTGCATTTGGTTCCTAGTTCCTCCGCAAATGAAGACTCAGTGATGTTTGTTGATTCAAGCAGCCCATGCTCTACTCTCTGGGCTATCTTTCGACACGCCTGAACTATATCACTTCGTCCACTATAGTTGATTGCCATAGTCAATTTAAGCCTTGAATTGTTTCTTGTTATCTTCTCTACTTCTTTTATACATTTTTGCAGAGATTCTGGGAGATCCGATGAATTTCCAATAATGCATACTCGAATGCTTTCCCTGTGAAGAAACATTTAAGCATTTTAATATCAACATCTTTCGAAATTGTAATGGGACTTAATTACAACAAGGAGGAGCATGCATCACAAAATATTATGTAATTAGCTTTTAAAAATTATTAACATGTCTTATAAACATATATAGTAAAACCAAGCCATATACAATAAGAACTTATATGTTGTTAGACATATTAGCTCATCATATATAACTAGTGTGTGCACTTTACTTGTTGTTACTCTACACGTAGTTGGCGATTGTATCAGATGGGCGTAAGGAATGCATTTCTTTACGGTTCTTTATCTGAGGTTGTATACATACAGCCTCTTATTTTCCTACCTATTCCACCATAGCATGTATGTCGTCCTCGCGGAGCTATTTATGGACTCAAATAGGCTCCCCATGCCTTATTTGAGTTCTTTAGGAGTGTCTTACTATTGTAGGTTTTAAGGAGACTACCATAACCATTCTTTGTTTGTCAGGGGAGGGTCCTCATCTGACTTTATGTGGATTATATGATTATCACGGAAGATGATCTTACAGGTATAACAGTTACACGGGTACCTTCAACGAAGGATTCATATGAAGGACTGTAGCATCTGCCACTGTTAAACCCTAATTAATATACACTAACCACAAATAAAATTGGTAACTTGGTGGTTACCAGGACGACATTCCTATGTACTTATAAAATGATAACCAAACTCAATATAGCCTAGAAACACTATATTAGACTTCCAACAACATAAAATGGCTTGACTTAATTTTACATAATTTTAGAGGATTTTAGAGATTATTTGTGAAATAAAACTAGAGAAATACTAAGAAAATCTAGTAAATAATGATTTCTATGAATTACCATTTGATATCCTTACCATACAATCTTGTCACACTTGAAAATTAGGGATCTAATAGCCTATACTAATTTCTGGAATTTTAAGAAAGTTTTCCTAACTTAATTGATGATTTTCTTAGGCCTAAACCAATTATATAATGAATTACTAAAGCATTAGAACCTACTTTTTAATTACTAAAAATGGTTTTCTGGAATTATTCCCATTGAATCAGGGCAGATGTGATAGGTACAACCTGATCCATTAGACCACAACTTAATTTGATTTAGTCTAACCGTTGGTCTAGTCTATATTAAAAGCCAGTTGTTGATTTTAGCCCGGAAGGGCCGACAAGGTTCCAGCCCCCCAATTGTGTGTGTGAGTGGAATTTCAAAAAAAAAAAAAGACAACAAGATCATTATAGTCCACTTTGTTCTCTCGACACAATCAATCCGCTGGATGATTTCATGATATGTCTTGATCGTTGTGCTTGTGACATGACCCTCTTCCTCTGTGGAAAAAGTTGTATGACTGACGATGTATGACAGGTAAAACTAATTTATAACGATTTAATGTGTCTAGATTATGTCCAATGTCACCTTCAATATCTGGAGATGTATCTTCAACATATGATACTGAATCGACCTCAAACCAACTACAAAATATTTTTCTTTGTTTAGTTTGATCCAGACGTCTAGATCTTTGGAATTACGTTCGTGCATTGTGTGCAAGTCTCGGCAGGAACATCACATTTGCAGATGATCTGATAGTTGGATCTTCGATTTGTTTTCTTTGTTGCACTCCTAGTGAGTTTCTCTTCCTCTGACCCAAATTTATTGTCGTTTTGACTTCGTTTGATAGATTGTTTTACCCCATATCTAATTTTTTTTATTTGTATTATAACGAGGCCGTATCTCAAAAAATTTATACCAAAATGACGATATGTCGATTCCAACAAAATATGTAGATGAAATATGTGATCTTGTTGACACTAATCTTGGTTTCGAGACGATTAATTTTGGTTAATGGTTCTTGGATCGATTTGAGTGCCACGGATTTTGAATCACAAATTTGAGACATGGACTTAACTTTCCTATTTTAGATCCATAAATCAGATGCTAGATTGATTAAGAATAACCTAGATCTGGTAACTTGCCTAATAAGTAATATAGTAACTTACTTAATAAGAAATATACCTAAAGTAGTAATATTGGTTTGACTTTTCTTATGTGATTCTGATCTTACGGGATATATTGTTGGTTTGAGTAATTAAGGATCGTTTAGCTCATGGGTAGTTCATGATAGTTCATGGTTTCGGTTAAAGTGATGTAATAAGGGGGGAACAATAACTAGGCACATGCACTACCATCTCTTTCATTTGTTAGGTAGATTGTATAAAAGTGTTCATTTCGCCTAATCCATCCATGTGCATAAGTTATTCCCTAAAACACAAATTGTGAGCATGTATGTATCTTTTCATATCGTTATCATTATTGTTATATTCTTAATTAATACTCTAAATTCATGTTATCATCTAGCTATATATAGAAATCATGTTACTTATACTATTTTTACTCGATTCATTCTTTGCTTGAATATATATCGTTTACGTATTCTAGCTTACGTTTGTATGTTTACTTTGCTCTAGTCATGACTGGAAAACTATGATCATGACAATTTTAGAGAGCGGTCTTTCATCGGAGTCATATTGCTGCGAGAGGAGATGAGTTCATGATAGACACCTTATTCAATGGACATTTGGTCATTCTAAAGAGCTGGGAGCCATTGCTATTCCTAGAATGGGACCTTCTTACTTTGGTGTTACTGTAGGTTTAGTTTCTGTCTTCCGCTCCATTATTGGAATGCATCGACTCTTAGCAAACTCGTGAGTGTCGTTGGCATTCCTTTACAGATTGACTCAACAACGACTTAAAGAAGAAAGACTGGTGTTTGCTTGAGTATTGGTGGAGATCACCGCTCGCAGTAATCTTCTCTCAGTGAACCCAGTCTAAATACCGGATGGTGTTGGCATATATAGTCATATGTTTTATGTGTGTGATGGAACGCTTAGGCGGGGAGGTAGGGGTCTAGCCAAGGGCTCGTCGGCTAGGTCAGTATTGGGTCAATGGCCAACATCGACGGTGGTAGGGAACAACAATTCACAAGAAAGCAGAGAGGTGGGTAATCATGCAATAAATAAGAGGAAGGCATTTACATGTGCAGAGCGAGAGCAAGTCTTGGGCTGATATTTGCCATCCAGGATGGCTCAAACTGATGGTGTAATGAGATATGTGAAACACAAGCATGTGGAAGATGGGCGTCGAGCATCGTTCATAGAGGAGGAAATATGAGAGAGAAATGAGTACTGGAGGAATATGATAGTACTTTACATTCTTGTTGATAAACCTTTTTATGGTCAGATACGAGCGTATGTTAATAGGGTTTGGAGGCCTAAAGGCAGCATAGAGTTTTTTACTATAGAAGACGGATTCTACTTCGTCAAATTTGGCATACATGAAGATGTCGAGCAGATTCTACAAGGAAGCCCCTAGAACTTCGATGACAGACTAATCATTCTGAAGGAATGGCACTCTGAATCCAAGTTCAAACAAGATGTTTTGCATACGGTTCCTATATGGATAAGATTCCATGGGATGCCGATACAATATTGGAGTATCTCTATGCTGATGAAGTTAGCAAGTTTGATTGGGACTCCTATCAAAGCGGATGAAGTAACTAAATAGATCCATATTGTTGTGGAGATTGAGGCTGGAAAGCAATTGTCGAGTATTAGAATATGATGTCCCTTCTGGTGAAGTATATACGCAGGATATTGAATATGAATGGGTCCCTCCAGTATGCAGACGTTGTACGTGCTTTGGGCGTATGACCCATCAGTACATAATGGTAGCGAAGGGAGTCAGATAAGATCTAAATTTAGTTTCTGAGCCAATAGGGGGTTCGAGAACCACTATGGCAAGGCAGTGACAGCTGATGGTATGCAAAATAAGGTTTATATGGGTACTTCCAACGGTATGGTAGAGGAAGGAGATAATGTGGGTTAGATATATCTATGGTTCTACCATGACTGATGGAAGGGAGTTCGAGATGATCATGTTAAGGCAGTATCGAATATCATCCAACATAGGGCGACATCACAGGTTTAGTGTAGATATGGAGGAAGTTGGGAATGGGGGTAAGGAGTTAGCTCTGGTACATTTATGAGAGTCGACTAGGGGGATAGTTGTGTTCTAAACACATGGGGAGTTCAAGGGGTATGATGACAAGAAGGAAGACAGCAGTGAGTAGTAAGGGGTGTAAGGAGGGGGCAAAGATGGTGCTCTTGTATTAACAAGTAGGAAGCGGCATGCGGGCATGATTCGTGAAGAAGCTCATAAAACTTATCAATTGCAACCTATGAAGTAAAGGGAGGACATGGCCAGAGACAACCAAGCGTAGATGAGGATACTGCAGGAAGGAACCAAAAACCAGTCAGTAAGCAAAGAGGAGGATCAATTTCACAAGGAGCTAGAAATGCACCCAAATAAATAGCTCTTTAAACGTGCATGGGGAAATGGAGGGAGATTTTGTGAGTTCGATAGGGAAATGGAGGAAGATTTATGAGGTTTTACGGAGAGGGCAGTGCACTGTTAATGCACTACTGGAGATAAAAATAAAATCATAGAGGATTCTTTCTAAACGAACTCTTGTTCAATTGCAGAAAATATTCATGTCAGTATTATGGCGGATGTGCACTTAAGCTGCCTCTTCTACTCATGGGTGATTTTGAATACACTAATGTATAGACATGGAAAAGTTGTTGGGCGAGAGTCCCAGAAGCTATCTTGTAAGATTTCTAACAGTATTTGATGCAGTCTTGACTGAAGAGTCTTGAAAGAGTGGGACATATTTAGATGTAGAACAACAAGGCAACACGAAAGCGAGTGGCATGTCAGTTAACTGGGCACTAGGCAATAGATAGTGGTTCGACAAATTTTAGTGCAGAGGGGCTGGCTATGGGTACGAGCGATCATTCTTCCATTATAATTTGTCTAGTAGAAATTGGGGGTTCAAAGCGAGACTGTTCCAATATAATAATGCATGGCACCTGTTGGATGGGTATCGGGAAGTGGTTGGTAGGGGCTATAGGCTGAAGTGTGTGGCAATGTATGTTGGTGTTTTTGCCTTTGGACTAGAAAAGATAGTCCCACATCGGCTACACCAAATGGTGAGTATCTCAATATATTGCATTGCTTGTGTTGAGGTGTGCACATGAGGTGTAGTGGGGCACAAGTTTGTGTCATGTGGAAGTATTTTCCAAGAAGAAAAAAGGATTAAATCCAACAAGGATGCAAGTTAATTTTTGTTATGCGGACTCGGACTCGGACACGGACTCCAGGATGTCTCGTGCATGCACAGGAGTGTTCGGGGGGTAGGCGTGGACTGGCACACTTCTATGCTGATTGTGGGATAATCTAAAATATCAAACTCTATTTTTGAGTATTGGTATTTTAGTCCCACATCGGATAGGAGAAGAGGTGAAGTCTCAACTCCACTCTATAAATAGAGCCCCTTGGCCTCCTTTGAAAGATGCACCAAGAAGAGAGTTGAGGGAGACTGTTAAGTCCAGGAAGCCCGTTCAAGTCTCAAATATTGACTTACGAGCGTTCCAGAAGTTCTTCGTGAACTTGCTGGTTCCTGGAAGCTGTTCGTGCTCGTATGGGGCGAATAAAGCTTTGAGCAACGGTGGTTCATTCACCCCAGCATCTCATTCTCGCCTGTCATCGCTGCGGTTGCCTTTTACAGTAACTTCTTTTTAGAAGCTCTACTGCCGATAGTTGCTTGCACAAAGTCTCTTTAGATTTTTTGTGTATTACGTAGAATTTTTTTAGATCCTCGTAATTCAGAATCCTCCTGGATCTCTGTTGCACATCTTCTTTAAGGTGCTGCATTTGAAACGTTGTGTGTACAATTGTTTCAGTTTCAGAATTTTCCATCGAAAATTGTGCCTTGGCACTAACAATCTCAAAGCTTTATTGAGAAGATGGATGATTTTCGTGCTTCGCTCATCGATACCGGCTTTAACAAGTTGGAAAAATTCGATGGCGAATACTTCCAGATATGGAGACGAAAGGTCACTTTAAATCTTCAACTCGTGAATGTTGATCACGTGCTGTCAGAAGAAGAATCGATCGTTCCAACCACTGGATCTGCTGCGGCTGTGGCCGCTGCTACGACCAAGCAAGCAAAGTGGAAGAAGGAAAACAGTATATGCAAACTACTGATACTCAATTCCATGGAAGACTCTCTGGCAGAGTCCTACTCCAAGAAGACATCTGCCAAAGAGATATGAGACTCCTTGGGAAAGCTCTATGAAGATGACGAGAACCGGTCCAAGATCTTCATGGTAGAAAAATATCACAAGTGGACCTTCGAAAACGAGAAGGCGATGCTGCCCCAAGTGAAGGAGTTTCTGAAGTTGCGTCAGAAACTAGAAGACGAGAACATGCCCCTCGTCGACAAGCTTGTCGTTGGAGGGATCGTCGCAAAACTTCCTACAGAGTGGAGCAACTTCTATGCAAGGATGCATCGAAAGAAGATGGAAATTAGCTTGGAAGATTTCTTGCAAGAGATCCATGTTGAGGACGAGATACGCTCTCAACAGAAGATGGATACTCTGTCCAAACAACTGGCAAAGGCAAATCTAGTCCAAAACAGAGAGTACCAGGGAAAGCAGGTTGCTTCTCATCACAAAAAGAAGGACTTCATGAATCTGAAAGTGAAGGGTCCTGCTTTCAAGCAGCAGAAGTCCAAGTCCCATGTGACTTGCTTCAATTGTGGCAAGAAGGGCCACTACAAATCCGAATGCAAGTCCAAGCCCAAAGAACAAGGTGAGCCTAGTAAGGTTTTTATGATTACTAATCTAGTTGCCATGATAGCACAGGTTGCAACTGTGGGGGCTGACTTGGACTGGTGGATAGACACTGGTGCGACCTGCCATGTCTGTTCAGACAAAGACTGGTTCGTCTCTTATGAGCCAACTTCAGAGAAGGTCATAATGGCAAACCAGGCACAAGCTGAAGTACTGGAGATCGGGACGGTGGAGCTGAAACTCACATCAGGGAACACTCTGACGCTTCAAGGTGTGAAGCATGTTCCATTAATTGCTAAGAACCTGATCTCTGGAAGTCTGCTCTGCAACGCAGGCTTGAGGATGGACATCAATGCTGGCTAGTTGGTGATGTCTAAGAAGGGTACATTCTTCGGGAAAGCTTTCCAAACTGAAGGAATGTACAAGATTCAGCTTGTTGTAACCCAGCATGATAATATAAATACAATCACTTTTTCTGATTATTCTCTTGAGTTGTGGCATAATAGGCTAGGACATGTTCATTGTAAAAGGATTAACAGAATGTCTAGTCTAGGACTTATCTCCAAGTGTGGGGGTAAGGTAGAGAAATGCGAAGTATGTGCTCAAACGAAGATCACAAGGAAACCCTTTCACAGGGTCCATCGAAGCACAGATCTTCTGGAGTTGGTTCACTCAGATATCTGTGACTTCAATCAATTCTCTACAAAGGCCGGGATGAAGTATTTCATTACTTTCATCGATGACTTCTCCAAGTATGCTTTCGTCTACTTGCTCAAGTCTAAAGACGAAGCATTCGAGAAGTTCAAGGAGTTCAGGGCCGAGGCTGAGCGGCAAACTGGACAACAACTCAAGAGGTTAAGGAGTGATCGAGGCGGGGAGTATCGGTCTCATGAATTCTTATCATTCTGCAAAGAACATGGAATCATCAATGAGACAACGGCTCCGTACTCTCCTCAATCCAACGGAGTAGCAGAAAGGAAGAACAGAACGTTGATAGAGATGATGAACTCCATGCTGTTGACTGCGGGTCTTCTAAAGTGTTACTGGGGAGAAGCTGCACTAACGGCAACGTTCATTCTGAACAGAGTGCCATATGCAACTTCCGAAATAACTCCTCATGAATTCTGGTTCAAAGTCAGACCTAACTTGAATGTCATTCGAGTGTAGGGGTGTCTGGCTTATGTGAAGCTCCCGGATCTGAAGATTCAGAAGCTAGGGACAAGGACTACGAAGGCGATCTTCTTGGGGTATGCCGAGAAGAGTGATGCTCGGAGATTCCTTGATATCGAGTCAAACCATATCATCGAATCTCGCGATGCTGAATACTTTGAAGACAAGTTTGCAAAACACAAGAATATTGTTCTCGCGGATCTTCCGAAGAATGATGAGGGTATAAAGCAGACAGAAGTCTTTAATGAACCAGTAGTCCAAGATGAAGCTGTCGTCAAGGAGACACCAGCTGAACCAGAACTCGCTGAGCCGTCAACTAAGCGAACGAGAAGGCCGAAAGACTTCGGAGATGACTTCGTCACCTATTATGTGGAAGCAGATCCGCTTACCTATGATGAGGCGATGAAGACCAGAGATGCTGTATTCTGGAAGGAGGCGATAGACAACGAGATTGACTCAATCACCTCCAACAACACATGGGTATTGGTTGACCTGCCAGAAGGAGCAAGACCCATCGGTTGTAAATGGATCTTCAAGAAGAAGATGAAAGCAGATGGAACCATTGACAAGTTCAAGGCTAGGCTAGTGGCCAAGGGGTTTGCTCAGAAACAGGAGATCGACTACTTTGACACATGCTCCAGTAGCTCGGATGACAACCATCAGATTGTTAATTGCTCTAGCAGCAATACACAAACTGGTGATACATCAGATGGATGTGAAAACGGCATTCCTTAATGGCGAGCTGACCGAAGAGATCTACATGCAACAACCAGAAGGTTTTGTCGTCAGAGGTCTGGAAGACAAAGTCTGCAAGTTGATGAAGTCTCTGTATGGTTTGAAACAAGCTCCCAAAATATGGCATGAGAAGTTTGACAAGGTGATAAGGTCAAATGCTATAGGGTCAGTGAAACAGACAAGTGTGTCTATACGAAGTTTGCTGACGGAAGAGGAGTAATCGTATGTCTTTACGTGGACGACATGCTAATCCTAGGTACGGATTTAAGCTGCGTCACAGAGACAAAGAAATTCCTCTCGACCAAGTTCAGTATGAAGGACTTGGGGGATGCCGACGTAATCTTGGGGCTCAAGATCATCCGGACAGGCACTGGAATAGCGCTGTCACAATCTCATTATATTGAGAAGATGCTCACTCGCTACGGGTATCAAGATCTTCCTTTTATTGATACACCGTACCGGAGTGATCAGAAGCTGGAGCCAAATTCAAGGAAAAGCGTCAGGCAGTTGGAGTACGCTAGCGTCATCGGAAGCTTGATGTACGCTACTACTGCCACAAGGCCTGACATAGCTTTTGTAGTGGGAATGCTGAATCGGTTCACTAGCAATCCAGGCGTTGAGCACTGGAAAGTTGTGAAGCGTGTTATGAGATATCTCAAGAAAACTCAGACATATGCACTTTTCTACAGCGAAGATCCGTCAGTAGTGGAAGGCTTCAGTGATGCTAGCTGGTGTTCAGATATGGAGAGCGAGTATTCCACAGGTGGATTCGTATTCGCCATGGGCGGAGCTGCTATATCGTGGAAGTGGAAGAAGCAGACTATGTTATCTCGCTCCTCCATGGAATCTGAATTCTTTGCATTAGATGCTGCTGCAGATGAAGCAGAGTGGCTTCGGGAGCTCATGTATGATCTTCCGGTGGTTGGGGCTCAGATACCGGCAATACCGATATACTGTGACAACCAGGCGGCAGCAGCAGTGGCATCAAATGAACTCTTTAACGGGAAGAAGAGAATGGTGCGGTTGAAGCACAGAGCAGTACACGATCTTATCAAGAGAGGTGTTATTACAGTGATTGATGTTCGGAGTCAGAAGAACCTGGCGGATCCGTTCACCAGGGGCCTCAAGCGCCAGCTGGTCGATGACACAGATTGTAAAATAGGCTTGAAGGCATTCTGATATTGTGTTATTACATTCCTACCATAAAGTTTTATACTATTAGTTCAAAGAGAAATCTACTAGACATCTAGCTTTTGGTTCAAGGGAGGACTATTAACCAGAAGAATATCAGGAACGGTGGATACTTGTCCTATGTGATATGGAGAGGTTACGGACCTACAACCACTGTTGTCTACTGTTGTTTTCTGCGGAAAACGGATCATGTGGGAAGGTTGGCTTAAATGCCTTAATGAGTTCTCAGGCAGAGTGAATGCCTGGAGTGCTTTACAGGAAGCACGGTAGCGCAGCACTACAAGGAGTGTAACTCCATGCTACAGTGGGGTGACTCCACCATGAGGTTCCCAGGTAGTGATAATGCCTCGGCTTTGCAAGCCAAGTCACAGCGAAGTAGCACCGCAAATAGGCAAGTAGCCTAATGCTGTATGATAATCGTAATAAAGAGAGGTAGACAGCACTACAAAGAGGACGATGTCCTCATGTTATAGTGGTATGACACCACGAAGAGGTACCAGGTAGGGTAAAGCCTCGGCTTTGCGAGCCATGTCGTAGCGGCGTAACACTGCACGGAAGCGCAAGGCTTCATGCTGGGTAGTTTGGCACTACAAAGAGGCCTGTGACCTCATGCTACAGTAGTATGACACTACGATGAGGTACCCAGGTGGGGTAAAGCCTCGGTTTTAAGCCATGTCATAGCGGCGTAGCACCACAAAGAAGCGCAATGCTTCATGCCATGACTCTTTATAAAGAACTCACCTATAGTGTATGGACAGAGATATCAGACTGTCTCTTGAGGATAAACTTGTAGACGCCCAAAAAATTATACACTGAAACCAGGCTGGCACAAGGCCTTCAATGTGCAGCCAGAAGCACAGTTGATGTCATTATGTGAGTAGGAAGAATTGTAGTTATGATGCAG
The DNA here is from genome assembly GCA_029216955.1 of Iris pallida. Taxonomy (NCBI): domain Eukaryota; kingdom Viridiplantae; phylum Streptophyta; class Magnoliopsida; order Asparagales; family Iridaceae; genus Iris; species Iris pallida. The sequence continues at coordinate 1,811,956 of JANAVB010011397.1, read as the reverse complement.
AATTTAAGGCTTAGTCCATTCTTGTATCATGCTGTTATTTAACCTATGCGAGAAGATTCAAGTCGTAGCGACATCTCTCCTAATACATGATGGGCAGTAACTGTGGGGAACGCTCAACCCATATATTGAGATATGTGGGGTATTGTTGGTGTTTTTGCCTTTGGACTAGAAAAGATAGTCCCACATCGGCTACACCAAATGGTGAGTATCTCAATATATTGCATTGCTTGTGTTGAGGTGTGCACATGAGGTGTAGTGGGGCACAAGTTTGTGCCATGTGGAAGTATTTTCCTAGAAGGAAAAAGGATTAAATCCAACAAGGATGCAAGTTAATTTTTGTTGTGCGGACTCGGACTCGGACACGGACTCCACGATGTCTCGTGCATGCACGGGAGTGTTCGGGGGGTAGGCGTGGACTGGCACACTTCTATGCTGATTGTGGGATAATCTAAAATATCAAACTCTATTTTTGAGTATTGGTATTTTAGTCCCACATCGGATAGGAGAAGAGGTGAAGTCTCAACTCCACTCTATAAATAGAGCCCCTTGGCCTCCTTTGAAAGATGTACCAAGAAGAGAGTTGAGGGAGTCTGTTAAGTCCAGGAAGTCCGTTCAAGTCTCAAATATTGACTTACGAGCGTTCCAGAAGTTCTTCGTGAACTTGCTGGTTCATGGAAGCTGTTCGTGCTCGTGTGGGGCGAATAAAGCTTTGAGAAACGGTGGTTCATTCACCCCAGCATCTCATTCTCGCCTGTCATCGCTGCTGTTGCCTTTTACAGTAACTTCTTTTTAGAAGCTCTACTGCCGATAGTTGCTTGCACAAAGTCTCTTTAGATTTTTTGTGTATTACGTAGAATCTTTTTAGATCCTCGTAATTCAGAATCCTCCTGGATCTCTGTTGTACATCTTCTTTAAGGTGCTGCATTTGAAACATTATGTGTACAATTGTTTCAGTTTCAGAATTTTCCATCGAAAATTGTACCTCGGCACTAACAATGTACACCGATTGAAGAGGGCAAAGGTGGCTATTAAAGCATGGATATGGTATAGACCGATCACAGATTTGGCAACAAAGAATGGAGAGTTTCAGGGGGTGCAACGAAAGCTGTAGGCAGAGGTGCTTAATACGAATTTGTCTACTAAAGGAAGGTTGTTGATCCCGGAGATCAGTTCACTTCATGTGATAGAAGAAATACAAATTACCCAAAGAGCTAAGTGCTCTTGGATCAAAGGGGGAGACAAGTGCACCAAATTTTTCTATGATATGGTTCGGACGCGGCAGCATCACAATCATACCAGTAGACTCATTGACGGGGAAGGTAACAAGGTTATCGTGGTTCGAGACATCCAGACGGAGGCATTCAGTTATTAGCTTGAGTTATATAATCAATGTGACTTTTGGAAAACATTTCCAGAGGTTTTTTGCAAAAGACTTGTTACGCAATGCAGAAACTGAGCTTTTCTAGCCCCGGAGAGCACCAGGTCCTGGTGGTTTCGAAAGCAAATTATATAAGGCCCATTGGGGGAGCTGAAGTAGTAGGTGTTAGAGGTTATTAGTGACTTTTTGTTCATGGCAGGCTACTCAGGAAGATAAATCACATATTTATTACGCTTGTGACAAAGAAGGAGGGTGCATGTCCGCTTACAGATTTAAGACTTATCACGTGTTATAACTTCATTTATATCCTTATTACTCATCTTATGTGCCGAGGCATGGAGAAGATTATGCAGGAGCCGCCTTTTTTAAGGGTAGATTTATTCCAGTGAATAACCATTTGGTTGGTCCGTGACTTCAACAAACTAGGAGGCAATAAAGCATGTATTAAGCTGGATTTGTGGAAGGATTATGATATGGTGAACTAGGAGTTTGTATGTCATATTATGTTGGTGTGGGCTTTGATAGAGAGTGGGTTGATAGAGTTCGAGAGTGCATCACGACGACAATATCAAAGGCCAATCGTATAGGTTTATCAGAAGCAATTGCGGCCTTCGAAAAGGTAATCTACTCTCTCCATATTTATTTACTCTGTGATGGAATTAATATTTCACATGCATGATGGATTCTAGTCTTCAATAGGAAATGGTTGTGATGCTCATGTATCTCATCCGATTCATACGAATAATTTGTTGGGTTTTTTGGAGCCGACGAGAGATGAGAGTAAATTTTATTTTAGTACACTTTCCTCTATTAAGGATGAACGAGCTGTCATGCTCGGTGTCGCAAGAGGGGATCTACCTGTGAAGTATTTGGGGATCTCATTATTTATAAATTATGCTTGAAACATGGACTGTCATGGCTTGATGGCGTATACTTAGTGCAAAGTGGAAGGCTGGCAGGCACAAAGTTTATCATTTGGTGGCAGGATCGAGCTGGTGCAGTTAGTTATTATGGCTATAACATCTTTATGGCTTAAATCTATTATGCTACCGTCTACTACTATTTGGAGAGTAAAGAAGTTATGCACGAACTTCATTTGGAGGGGAGGGGTTCATGCAATTGCTTAGGATATACTGTGTCATCCTCGTGAAGAAGGGAGAGTTGGGCTTACGCTGCTACTGGCCATAAGGAGGGTAGCGGGAATGAAGCTGACATGACATTTTCTATAGGGAGATTCCATATGAGCTTCTTGGATAAAGAACCGCTACTTGAGAGGAAAGAACTTTTGGGAGTATGGATCTAATAACAACGAGTCTGTTTCATTTAAACAGATCCTACTCCACCGGATGGATGTAAAGCAAGTGATAACTCGAGTTATTCAAGACGAAAAAACAACAGATATGTGGCTGGATCCATGGATCCAGCATAGGAGCATGATGCAAAGGGTTGGGCTGTACAAGGCTGGGGAGGCATACCGTTAAGAGCTAGTTAGCTTTGTGATTTGCAATGAAGATTGGAGTTTGGAGAGACAAATATGCTCGACAGTTGAACAACGAGATTAGACGAGTTAAATTCGACAGGAGTTGTAGAGAGATATTTGGGTATGGGATAACACCAGCCATGGTAACTTCTAGTCAAAAATTTCATACAACTAGATAAGAGTTGTTCATAAGGAGATGGATCATACGAAGTTTATATGGATGAAGAAGATTTCTAGAAAGATGCAACTTTGCCTATATAAACTGGAATTAGGCAGATTACACAATGGATAGATTGGTCAGCTTCAAAATCCAAACTCGGGACCAACCATGTGTCATGTGTGGGCAAGACAATGAGTCTATGAGGCACTTCTTCTTCAGTTGCTTGACAACTAGGCAAATCTTACGAAAGCATGAGATGGTGTTGAGGATATGGAGTAGAGGTTGTCAGGATATTGAAACTGTGATCCGTGATATCAGGAATGTGAGACGCAAAAGGACTATGTGGTTTCGGTAAGCATATATGCACCGGACTCGTTGGCGGTTTGGCATATCTTATTGAGATGAATAATCATATTTTTGATGGCTTATGTGATGTTTGTAAGCCCTCTGATTTTTTAGATTTTTTATTTAGTTAATATGATTTATATTTATTAAACTATAGATTTTTAATTTTGACTATAAATACAATTTATCGTAGCTTTGACTTTTGAAGCACAATATTGGCCAATTTCTCGAAATTAATTCCATATTTGTGTTCTAGACAAGTCCACCTTCGTTTTGGTATAGCATGTCCCACTCAAACATGTTCCCTTGTACTATATTTTTTATGTACAATTTTTGGATTAAAATGGTCATTTTTGTCTTCGCCATAATTTTGACGTATTTTTTCAATTCCAATTTGACGCCCAAATCTGATCCAAACTTTTTGGTCCAATATATAATTTTGACCTATTTTGAGCCTACTACACACATTCCAATGATGTACCACTCAATTGGATTCTCATGTGTTATTTATTTTCAAAAAGCACACAAGACCATTTATTAAACTTTCGGAGCCTATTTCGGTTCAATAAATTCTATAGCTCCCAAACTAGTCCAACAAGCTTAGGTAGAGCCAAAGTTAGGTTGTCGTAACCTAATAGGGCTAATTTATATTGATTTTATTTTGATTTTATACAACAATATTGGTTTAAACCCAATCAAATCTTTCTGATTCCATTTTTGAAAACATATTTAAATCCTTCTAGGTGTATCTTGGTGTATCTTAGAAAATATCTATCAAATCTCAACCAAATATTACCAAACCAGTGCAAAACGGACGTCGTCTCTCTCCTACAGCATACTCGTTTTCAGAGTATGTACTATTTTACATTTATTGAGTCTAACAAAATGTAAACTGAGTAGTACTGGATATTCTTGGCTTAAATCTTATTCCCAAACAAACCCAAAGCTCCACTAAGCCAAACTTAGCCCACAAAGCCCATCTGAACTCTCTGTCAGCAAGGAGACAGAGTTCGGGCCGAACTCTGCCCCACATAGAGTTCAGGCCAAACTCTGCTCCCTGATTTTTAGGACCCTAATTTTTAGGGCTTGCTGTTTGCAAGTTGTCCAACGGTCATATTTTTGAATCTTTGGGACAGAGTTCTAACCGAACTCTATCCTCCTGGACTAGTATAAATAACCCATCATTTCTACCATTTTCAATCATCCAATTATCTTTTTCTCTCTTCTCTATAAGTCTCATACAAGCCTTAAACTTCTCATCTACTAGCCACAAGCTTTCTAAGCCTAAAAGTGCTCAGTGCTATTCAGTTAGAAGTTTGTGCAAGAGTCAAGAAAGTCGCTTCAAAAATTCTAAGCTACGCCACAGCGATCTTTGTAAGAAGTTGACGTGCTCTTCTGAAGAAAAGGCACGGGATGTAACTACTATTTCACAAATAGTGGATTTAATCCTGAGCTAGAGTTCTCCGGCTGGACTAGTCCTCCACGAGAAAAACCAGGTTAAAAATCTGTTGTGTTTGCGTATGCTCTCTTGATCTTTTTATTTTCGCATTTACTACTCTGATTATTTACTATTGGTGAAAAGAGTTAAATTTTATTTGGCTATTATCGTTATAAACTCTATTCACCCCCTCTAGAGTTGCCTATCTGTTCTTCAATTGGTATCAGAGCTCTGTTCTCTTAACAAGGACTAACATCCTAGAGCTGATCCATGGCAACCACACAACCTATATTTTTCAACCATGGTGAGGGACAGTCTACTCATAGGTCACCCCTATTTGATGGAACCAACTACACCTATTGGAAAACTAGAATGAGTTTATATCTCAAGTCTCCAAACTTTGACCTGTCGACCATTATCACTAATGGTTACAAAAAGTCCGCCAGAATAGTTGTCGAGGGAGATCTCATCGAAAAACCTAACGACAAGTATTCTGACGAGGAAAAGAAACAGGCGAGTCTAGATGCTAGAGATATTAATGCTCTTTTCTGTGCAATAGACAGGACTAAATTTAACAGGGTCTCGACATACACCACCTCGCACGAAGTATGGAAGCTTCTGAAAGTGACGCATGAAGGAACCACTCAAGTCAAGGAATCTAAGATCATTCGTCTGACTCAAGAATACGAGGCATTCAAGATGAAGTCGAATGAGACGATCACTCAAATATTCACAAGGTTCCTTGATGTCATCAATCCTCTGTCTTCTTTTGGCAAACAATACTCCAATCATGAGAAGATCCGCAAGTTACTCAGGGGGCTACCGAAGATTTGGAACCCTAAGGTAACAGCAATTATAGAAGGCAATGATCTCACCAAAATATTTATGGAAACTTTGATGGAAAAGCTGATGACCCACAAGCTCGACCTCAAAGACTTCGACGAACCTGCTCCAAAGGCAAAAGAGATTGCCCTAAAAGCTCATCGTCGAAGGGCTGATCCTGAAGAGACTGATGACGATAATTCAGAAGGTGATGATAAAGCTCTTCTAGTTCATAACTTCAAGAAGTTCCTTCATTTCAATTGAAGGAAGAAGGAACAACAAGAAGACGACGAGAAAGAACCAACGTGCTACGGCTGCAAAAAGACTGGATATGTTTGAAAGGACTGTCTCATTGCAAATAAAGGTAACAGATATGAGAAGCCCTACAAGAAGCCCTCTTCGCGAAAGTACGCCAATACTAGTATTTGGTACGAAAACGAAGCCAGTGATTCTGAGAAAGAAGATGACTCTCCTCGAGACACCGCTAATGTCTGCCTAATGGCAACATCCGATAAGGTAACTGACGAAACTCTTAATGACTTTACATTTGATGAACTTGGCGATGCTTTTAATGACTTACTAAATGATCACAAGAAAGTCATTAGTAAATATAAGCATGCCAAGAAGAAAATCAAAGGCTATGAAATAGAGATTCATAATCTTTCTTCTTTACTTGATAATGTTAGGGACACTCCACCCACGGAAGTCACTGATGAGGTATCCAAGATTAAATTAAGCTTGCATGATATCGAAACACTTATTGAGAAGCAAACACGTGAGATCTCAGCATTCAACAAAGAGCTTGATGAAGAAAAGAACAAACACAAGATCTCTATTGCTAAGATTGATGGTCTGAATGCAAAGTGCAATGAACTGAATGCTGTCTCTAAGAAATTAGAGATCAGATTGGGGAAATAGGTTGCTCAACCTCAAACCCAATCTCACAGTCACAAAACACACACAAAACACCAGACCACTCATAATAGTAAAATACGTCACCCACATGCAGCACGTAACCATGCTTATATGTACACGTACTCCCATGCAGTACGTAAACTACATGCACGTAGACATTATTTTCAACCTACTCATAACTACTATCCTGCTACTGCACATAGTCATAACTATTATCCTGCTGCTACACATAGTCACTATCCTGCTGTTTCACATAACTATCACCATACTGCATATAGACATCACTATCAACCTGCTCCTAACACAAATAGGCATGCTACTTGCACATACTGTGGATTACATGGTCATATCTCACCACAGTGTAGAATTAGGAAATTAGTTGATATTAATCTATATGTATGGGTACCGAAGACTAACATTTCAGGACCCACAAGAACTTGGATACCAAAGGTCACATCTACTCATGATGTAGGTGGACCTTCTTTCTTCAACTAAAAGCAAGTGGATTCTTGATAGTGGGTGTTCGCGACATATGACTGGAGACGCAAATCTTTTCATATCACTATCGATGAAGAGGGAAGGATATGTATCCTTCGATAACAATTTAAAGGGCTACATCATAGGTAATGGTACTATTAGTTATCCTTATTCTACTGTAATAAAGGATGTCTGCTTAGTGACCGAGTTAAAGCATAACCTGCTCTGCATAAGTCATCTTGCTGATTATGGATTTGATATTAACTTTGGAAAGAATAAATGCAACATTTATGATAGGTCAACTAGAGACATTGCTTTTGAAGGGATAAGAGAAGATAACATTTATATTTTCTATATATCTAGAAATACTAACAGTGCAGGAAGATGCCTCTACGCCCACAAGAATGAAAGATTTTTGTGGCACCAACATCTTGGTCATGCCAATATGGATACTATATCCAGGCTATCGACAAAAAAGCTAGTAAGAGGTCTGCCCGACACCACATTCAAGAAGGATACGGTATGTGCCAAATGTAAACTGAATAAGGCATCCAAATCTTTATTTAAATCCATAAACACTGTAAGTACCACTAGACCCTTGCAATTACTACATATGGACTTATTTTATCCCAGTAGAGTAGCCAGTCTTGGTGAAAAACTCTATGCTTTTGTTATTGTAGATGATTTTTCAAGATTTACTTGGGTTTTTTTTCCTTACAAACAAAAGCGATACTATTTCAGTTTTCAAAATCTTTGCCAAAAAGGTCCAAAATGAAAAAGGCTATATGATTACTCGAATCCGAAGTGATCATGGAGGCGAATTCAAAAATTTTGATTTTGAAAAGTTTTGCGAAACAAATAGTTTTGATCATGAGTTTTCTTGTCCTAGAACTCCTCAACAAAATGGTGTTGTGTAGCGGAAGAATAGGACTCTTGGCGATATGGCTAGAGTCATGTTGAATAAATTTTCACTTCCGAAATATTTTTGGACAAAAGCTGTCAGTACAGCTTGCCATGTTTTAAATATGGTGCTTATTCGACCTATTTCGAAGAAAATACCCTATGAGCTTTGGTTTGGTAGGACTTCTAATGTCTCTTATTTTAGAGTGTTCGGTTGTCGTTGTTTTATCCTAAATACCAAAGACAACTTAGACAAGTTTGATGCCAAAGCTGACGGCGGTATTTTTCTTGGCTATGCTGCTAAGAGTAAGGGATATAGAGTGTTCAACAAACGCTCAATAATTGTAGAAGAATCTACTAATATGACTTTTGATGAGGAAAATAGTACAGCGGATATCCCCGACGATGAGGTTGAACCATCAACTTCCACGCCGATGAATACCACCCCTGAAACCAATTCTCTGGAGGACTTACCGAAGAAGTTTGAGTTCAAGCCGTCACACCCAGAAAACTTGGTAATAGGTGAGGTATCACGTGGAGTAAGTACTCGATCATCTTTAAGAGATTCTATTGCTAGCACTGCTTTCATTTTGCAAATTGAACCTAAAAATATTTTAGAAGTTTTTAATGATGAATTTTGGATTTCCGCTATGCAAAAAGGACTCAACCAATTCGAAAGAAGCCAGGTCTGGAAACTTGTTCCTAAACCAGCTAACCATTCGATTATTGGTACTAAATAGATTTTTCGTAACAAAGTAAATAAAGATGGCTCAGTCACTCGCAACAAAGCTCGTCTAGTAGCTCAAGGATACAACCAAGAGGAAGGTATCGACTACGATGAGACGTGTGCCCCAGTTGCAAGACTTGAATCCATTCGGATGCTTTGTGCCTTTGCAAATTTTCAAAATTTTAAACTTTTTCAAATGAATGTGAAAAGTACTTTTCTGAATGGTTTTATTGAAGAGAAAGTCTTTGTAAAATAACCCCCTGGTTTTGAAAATTTTTCGATCACATTTTCAAGCTCAAGAAAGTGCTCTATGGCCTCAAACAAGCCCCCAGAGCTTGGTATGAACGCCTAAGCAATTTCTTACTAGATAAAGGTTTTTCAAAAGAAAAAATTGACACTACACTTTTTATCAAAACTTTTAAAGACACCATTCTTTTAGTTCAAATTTATGTTGATGATATCATATTTGGGTTTACTAATGTCAATCTATGTCAAGATTTTGCTAAGTGTATACAGAACGAATTTGAGATGAGCATAATGGGGAGCTCAATTACTTTCTCGGACTGCAAGTCAAACAAACGTCGCAAGAAACATTCATCAGCCAGTCAAAATACACAAAGGATATGCTGAAGAAGTTTGATCTTGACAATATCAAACCAATCAGCACTCCCATGGCTACTACAACCAAGCTGGAACCTGATGAAAGCGACAAACCTATTGACCAACGTAAGTATCGAGGTATGACTGGTAGTCTACTTTATCTAACTGCTAGTCGTCCCGAAATCATGTTTAGTGTTTGTCTGTGTGCTCGCTATCAAGCTAGTCCTAATGAATCACACATGTCCGCCGTTAAGCATATCTTTCGATACCTTAAAGATACTGTTACAGTGGGCTTATGGTATCCCAAATTCACATTCTTTGAACTTATTGGTTATTCGGATGCTGATTTTACGGGATGCAAAGTCGACCGTAAGAGTACAAGCGGCACGTGTCATTTATTAGGCAAGGCTCTAGTCTCATGGTTTAGCAAGAAGCATAATTCTGTCACACTATCCACAACAGAAGCTGAATACATCGCAGCTGATCGTTGTTGTGCACAAATTCTATGGATGAAGCAAACCCTTGCAGACTACTATCTATCTTTTATGCATATTCCTATTTTTTGTGATAACACTAGTTCTATAAATCTGACTAAGAACCCAGTATGTCACTCACGCACGAAACACATTGAGATTCGTCACCATTTTCTGCGTGATCATCAACAACACGGCACCATTAACTTAGAATTTATCGACACAGATCATCAGCTAGCAAATTTTTTTACCAAGCCACTAGCCGAAGAGCGCTTCAACTTTCTTTGTCATGAATTAGAAATTTTGGATAAAACGGTTATTAATTAAATTGGCCTGCGTAAATAACGATTATGACATATATTTTTATGGTACCTTTGCTATGGGTACAAGCCAAAAGTGTCCTTCTGACAACAAGGCGTAAAAGCCTAAGCGATACGGTGTACTAGTCTTCGGACTACCGCTAGTTGGGATCCAGCCTCTACAGCTACCCTATGGCAGTTTCATCGTAATGGTCGTTGTCATAAATCCTTGTTTATTATATGGTTTAATTATATTTATAACTTAGTTAATTCAAAACTTTCTAAATTCCACTCTTTTTTATCAAAAATCTACCACTTTTTAAACTTTTAAATTTTATTCTTTTTGAACCAACACTTAGCCTTTTTTCAACTATCCTATGTTCTGTGCCCATGGAGGCAAAGTTTGGGCCGAACTCTGCCCCACACAGAGTTCGGGCCGAACTCTGTGTCCCTGGTTACAGAACCCTCCTTGATGCCCAGTCATCTATTGATTCTAATCCAATAGTTGTAATTTAACCCGACCTGCTGTCCTATTATTCTATAAACCTGACCAAACCTCTCTCTCCTTCTTCTTTACCACCTCCAAACTCTTTCTACCCTAATTTCTCTCCAAACCCTAACCCTAGTTCTCTCATCTCTTGGATATTTTACTCTCAAAATTCAAGGAGCTTAGATTTGGGGATATCCTCTTCCATATTCTACTACTCTTTTGAGGTATACTCTCTTATTTTTTCCATCTCAAATTTTAAATTATTCTCATTATCAATGGAACCTAGATTGTTCAATAGGAGAAAGAGGGCTAGAACCGAGGGTGCTTCCTCATCCAACCCTTCTCCTCAAGATGTTCAACCCATTCATCTACTTTTTAATCCACCACCACCTCATAACCCCAACACATTCAATAAACACATTTTTGTTTCATTGGAGGCTTCCAATGAATGGTTCAATGACTTTCGTTCAAGGAGTGTATATGCGGGTCGTCCTATCAATTTCATAATTTTTTCTAGATATGACTCATTACTCCATGATCTTTGTCTAGATGAGTTAGTTTCTACATCATCTCTTATGTACTTGAATGCTATCCAAATGTTTTACTGTAATCTCACTTTTGACGACACACGAATCTATTCTCGTGTCGCGGAAATCGACATCACTTTTGATGATTTTGAACTTGCAGAATATCTCGAGATCCCGGAACCCAATTCCTGGAAGAAACTTGTCGATGCACGCAAGTTTCAATTTTCTGATGGATCGTCCCTTGAGAGTTTCAAGGATGATTTGTGTACTCCCAACACTCGTCCATGTAAGTTACTTGCTAAATTTCTTAACGCATATTTCTATAAACTTTATCGTATCATTTTCTCCACATCTTGCCCAAAGTGGGATCTACTGATGAAGTTTCTTATTTTGAGATCTCTGCACTTTATTATCTCTACTTCCATGTCCCATTTAACTTTCCGTGCACTATGATGGACTGGATGATTAGTGCACGGAAGAGACCTCGATCATTGATCTATGCCCTATATTTGCTGTAACACCCACTTTTCTAAAATGAGGATAATTTTGAACTTTTATAAAAGTTTATTATTTAATAATATGATTTATGATTTATGGGAATTTTTAATTAACTTAATACTATTTAAAATTGGTGAATTATAATTTTGATGTGTTAGCTAGTGAACCCTAGAACTGTTGAGCCTAAAGACTAACCATGACCATGGGGACCTAACCATGTGATTAGAATGACTATTTACAACTTTTTAGGCTAAGGATATTTTGGTCATTTTGTGACTTTTGAATTATTTGGGATTTTGATTAATTGGTGAATTTTAGATTATTTTAATAATATTTAAATTGATGTATTATGATTTTGGTTATTTTTTATATTTTAATATTTTGGGAATTTTTATATTTTAATATTAATTTTACGGAATTTGTTTAGTGGGTTTGAGTTTCGTTTTG